>JAQIWU010002337.1:0-12497 GCA_034696445.1 Isotomiella minor
CTTGGTATGGTGAAAGTCCTGATGTACCCCATTGGCAAACAGGAACTCAAAATTAATCGCATCCTCAACGGCCCTAAACATGTCATCTTTCCCCACCCAATCCCTCCCCAAGTCGTCAAAGTAGAGGTTCACCAAGGTCTTCATTCGAGCCAGGCTTGTACTGTTGGTGGGATCAATTTGACTAATAAATTCTTCAAACGGGTGGCTTGGATTGTTGGGAAGGTCTGCCTTGTCCACCACATCCCATCCAGCAGCGTCCCACAGAGAGTAGCAGGGATACAGAGAGGCAAGGCCCTCATGGATGCTTCGGTCAGCGGATGTCAAAATGAAATCGATGTAGGCTACGTGGACAAAAGCAATTAATTATTCAACCGTAACATTTTAGGTTGCATACTAGTAAGATTGAGGTTGTTATGACTACCTTCTGTGTATGGCGTAGGCTGCCCCGCCTGACTGCTGTGATACTTTTCCAGCTGATCCGCAAACCAAGCGTACCGTGCAGAGCCGTCCTTTCTTAGCAAAACTTTCTTCACAAGATCCGTCTCCCTACGTTCCATGGTCTCAAAGGCGGAGTAGAAACCCCTCAAGTAGAGGAGATCTTGTTGCAAAAGTGACTGAAAGGATTCGAGTCTCAAATCCCCCTTGGCTAATTTGTCCCAAAGGTTATGATGAATCATGTCATCCTGAAGGCCCACGTTGACCCTCCCATCCACAAGGTCTGCGAATGTGGGCACGGGCCCTTCCGGCAACTCCAGCTGGGTCGCTAGTCCATTATCAGCAAATCGATACTCCCACTGGATCCCTTGGATGTAGTCCGCCATCATCCTCCTTTTCACGGCAGGACTACTGGTGTTGTAGTAGTAGGTCACAAGGGCGGAGAACCTCCGAAGTCCCTCCGCTCCGTCCAGGGTGGGAGCATTGCTGGCTACAAAGTTGTAGTAGGTATGGTTCGGATTGTTGGGGAGGTCTGCGATGGGTTGAATGATCTCTCCCATAAGGGCCCAAACAGTGTAGCAGGGTAGGATTCGGACGAGGGCGACACCCAGGTCGTCATACCTTGCAGCTCGGAGTTCAAAGCCCATGTAACCTTTCAAATGAGCATACCAAATAATAATATATAAACTCAAGGAAACTCATGCAAAAATTTTAAAAGCGCAAAAATGTTGTTGCTCCATTTTGACGAAATTCATTAAAATTCCTACTATTCCCCTCTCAAGTACCCATGCAAAATTTCAGGTTCATCGAATAGTAGACAGACACGAAGATCACATTAAGTAATTAACTAGATACTACAGAAGATTCCTGGGACAAAATCTATTATAATAATTTACCCAAGACGGCAGGGTCCAAATGCTTAGGGGCAGCTATACTATAGTTTTGGTACAGCTCATCAAAGTGATCCCGGTAGTATCCCCTTTGCCCACTCACATACTCCAACTCGAACCTGGCCCAGTCATCCGAGGGGTCCAGTCTGCTCAGGACGAGGTCAATGCTATCAAAAAGGTTTTCTACGTAGAGATCGTCCTGCTGCATCATCCCCAAGAAGTTAAACAGCGGGAGGGTCCCATTAGCTATGGCCATGTAGAGTGGGTGGTTTGCGGCTTGGGTTAAAAAGTGGTTGGTAAGGTCCGTCTCGAACCACCAGTCACCCCCACCTTGCCCCATGGCTAGGTGGAGGGCCGCCAAGACTTGGACGAGGACGAGCGATAAACGATGAAAGGTTTTCATGTTGAGGCGAACCACTGGTATCTGGAACTGTAATTTCACCCGTCGCAACCATGTCTTTTTATATCAGGGAGCTTCGGGTAAAATCGGCGTCAAACTAGCAAGTCTCCGAATATTATTTGCGTCAGTAGAGGAAAATGACAAATTTTTCCTCCTATCTATCTAATCTCAATATTCCTCAAAATTGGAAAAATGTGAAAATTATCTAAACACCTTTTGTTACAATAAATGGTTTGAATCATTCATTTATATGCTGACGATTGAGTGGATCTTCAATGGAATTGATAAAGTATAATGCGAAATTCACTGAATTACTTGATCACTCCTAAGATCTAATTTAATGAGGTTGATGAATTGAAGTGGTACAATGAAGAGAATGAGGAAAAAATGGTTGAAAAAACAAAACACTTGACTCAAATAATGTATGTCTCATTATCAATCATTGTGGAAAACTCATTCATAACTTTTCAGGTATTATCCAGGTATTAAAGTGGCACTTATTGAAACACTTTTATCAAACAATATCGGAAAGCTCAGTAACGTAACATGAGTGATGTAAGGCGACAGTATAAAAAGGTGTTTTCATAAGGAAAAGTGCTTCCATTCCGAATTTGATATTGTTCAAAACGATAATGAAGTTTCTCCCTTCACTTTTACAACTCTCTGCGGTTGTAGTCATTTCTTCAGCGGTTCCTTCAAGCCTGGGAGAACCTACACCATTCGAGTATTTGGACCCATTGAGAAAATATGCACTGTCATACGAAGTCCAGTTGGATGCAGGACGTATTCACTTTTTCGTCCAAGTTGAGACGACCGGGTATATTGGATTAGGGATATCCTCGAACGGAAAAATGGATGGGGCGGATCTCTTCATTGCTGGAGTTGATAGGGATGGGATTCCTTACCATTTGGTATCAAACCATTGTTGCGTTTTGTTTTAGTGCAAAATAATTGATAGTTATGTCCTTCAGGATGCTCATGGAGCTGATCACCTCCCTGTACAAGACTCACATGATGATTGGACTTTGATTGAAGCCTTAGAAAATGGGACACACACTATTCTTCAATTCTCGAGACTGCTCAATACTTGCGATAACGAGGATTACCCAATCACGGTAAATCACATCTTCCATCCAACCTACAGGACTTTAGAAGTCTCTATGAGGTGTAGAACGACACTACGCGATTGATTTGGTCGTACGGAAGCGGGGATTATGTGCAAGGAGATGTCAACAATTACCACGGTCCATCGCGACGTGGGGTAGTCTCATACAATTTCATGAGACCTCCTGCCGATGATGAAAATGACGATGAATGGGAAACAGAGTAAGCTTCTTAACTATGGCCTACGCCATTGTGGATTAATGACTCTTCTCGGTCTAACAGGTATACAAAATTTGACGTCATGACCCGTTCCCCAGGAAATCAAGAGGAGACAACGTATTGGTGCACTATTCACAGAGGCCCTGTGGTTACTGGGAAAACGCATATAGTCGGGGTAAATTGACACAATTTACCATGTGCATTATTAAGTAGCCATTGGTCATCTATGTGATCATTACGTTTGTGCATCCCCAGTGGAGCATCATACTATGTTCATTTCTTTGTTAACTATAGTTCGAGTCGAATTTACCCAACTCCCTGGCACAGCAGCACACCCATCATGTCATCCTTATGCTCTGCACCCCGCCAGAGGGGGAGGACCCAGTGGCATACTTTGACAAGTACGTCGGAGCACGAGGAGACTTTTGTTATGACGACAATCCCTCCATTCCCACAGCTCAGTGTCAGGAGTACCTGTACGTGTGGGCCGTAGGGGGGCAGAGGGTCAAGTTTCCAGAACATGTGGGGTACCCATTTGGGGAGGATGGAAAACCCGTGTATTACATGGTGGAGACACACTATGACAACCCAGGGAGGGAGGCTCTGGAGTTCACCACAGGGGTTTCCTTGTACTACACCCCTGAGTTGAGGGACATGGATGCCGGATTCCTCTGGCACTGGCATCGAACGGATCCACGATTAATGATTCCTCCAAATGTGGATGATTTTGTAATCAGCACTCATTGCGCCCCATCCTGTACCCAAGAATTTCCTCCAGGGGGTATCAAAATCTTCAATGTACTTCTTCATTCTCACGTTGCTGGTAACTTTTGGTTTTGGTCATGTGAATAATATGGAATCCAAGGTTTCTAGGGAGACGTATGAAACTTCGGCACTTTAGAGATAAGGAGGAATTACCTTGGATCATAAGTGACCAGCATTACGACTTTAATTTTCAAGAGAACAAAAATTTATGGGAAGAGCGTACTATTCTACCGGGGGATCATATGACTGTCGGTGGGTAACACAAGTATTTTTATTTATGAAGTATGGGACACACCGAACCGAAATCTGTACTGCCATGGACAACACGTTTAGTGGACGGTTTAGCTAAACTCTTGCATGGTGTATTGAATTACAGAATGCGCGTTTACCTCGACTGACAGGGCCGGCAGAGTCATAGAAGGAGGATTATCCACAAGGGAGGAAATGTGTGAGGTACCCATTAGATGGAATTATAGCCATAAAAAATATACATTTCTACAAATAATGTTAATCAACCAAATGTAATGTATCCATCGTTTTCTTAAAGGCAATCATCTGGTACTACCCAAGGTCCAAGGTTTCTGGATGTGGAAGTCTCTACCCTCTCGAAACTGCGATGGAGGAATATGGCGTGACTAATTTTACGACGTTAGTTCACTATCAGAGAAGAAGACCTATGCAAAGGTTTGTTCTATTTTACCTATGTTTTCATATATGTAGCGGTCACCGACATGGACATCATACAAACATGCCATGGATTTGGGCCCCTGAATCCTTAGCAGGGGAAAACGGAACGGACTACGTTACAATGTTGAACACCAAATTCCAAAACTGGACATCGGAGTTTATTCAACATTTCAGAGAAAGTCGGCAATTCGGGGAACATGAACACCTGTGCGACTTTACTGATGCGGACACGGTTAGGAGCAGGGCGTCATATCCGGAGGGTTACACCCCCCATGAGCCTCAGGACCCATGTCTTCAACGAAATGTGGATGAGAGCAACGGTGTTGGAGAGAACGGACGCTCAGTACATTTGGTGCTTGTGGCCTCTGTTATTCCATTTCTGTGCCTGTTTTTTGGTAGGCAATAAAAATTGAGGATGACAAAATTCCCATCCATCTAAACCATAAGACATTTTACGTTTCCAGAATGCAAGGATATTTTGAATTTATACGTGATTTATTTTTCCAAAACAACATGACGCGTACTATTGACCTTAAAAAAAATCGTTCTCGTCATTTCGTTCGACGGAGTGTATCCATATCCTATACCATTATGCTGAGACCACACTAAACTAGGTAAACTAAAATTGTACACACATTTGTCTAACTTCTAAGGGAGGTGTATGGCACGTAGTCCACGACGTAAGGCACGGTTCTGAATCCAGAGTAGTCAAAGCTCCTTCTATCATTAGATTCCACCCTAACATCCCTCTGTTTAATCACCCTGGGGCCAGCGTCCTTTTCCTCCACGAAAAAGGATTGTGCAGGGATTGGACGATTGATAAGCTCGATGTCGCCTTGAGTAGGGCTTCGCAGGACACCTAGTACCTCCTCTTTCACGTTCTGAACGACTGGAGGAAGGTCAAATAGGTGGGGATTGGAACTTGAAGGGCCACTATGTCGGAACAAGGATTGTGGGGAGAATATCTTTGTGACTTGTCCTGTGGGGGAGAGCTGGGTGAAAGAGTGAACGTTCCTTGAGTTGAAGAAGGGAGGGGCTTCTTTACCTTCCTGCAAAAAATAAGATAATACGATATAAGATTTCAAAAGTATGTTTTTTCCTTACCCTAAGGGACGGTTCAGGCTGATAGGACACAACCGTTCTAAGGGGAATGGGGACGATAAAGTCATTCTTCACTGCCTGATGATGATGGTGAAAAGGCTTATCTTCCAGCAGGAAATTGTTGGCCCTGTGTCTACTTGGCTGGACAAACCTATGCTCATTTTCTGGGACTGGGTCTGAAGATGAAAAATGGAAGTTCTGAGAAATGTATTTCTTGTCTTCCTCTTCTTTCTTTGGCTCTTCTTCTTCTTCTTCAGCTTCTTCCTCTCTTTCGCTCCCTTCGTCAGCTGAGTTGTTCTCCTGCCCTCTTAGATTAGCCAGCTGGTCAGGTGACAAGGGTGAAAGGACATACTCTCCATCATCATCCGCTTCACGATGCGTCTCGACAAACTTCCTCAGCTCCTCTTCCGTTCCAAGTTGGGTTGGTTGACCGGACTTGGGGTCAATAACTGTGATGATGTAGTGAACCTTGTTGTTTCCATTCTTTGACGAGAAAGGTGACTTAGACTTTGATGCGGCGGGTGTTTTCTTAAAAACTGAGACAGGTGTCGTGGTTGATGCAACTTCGAGGGTTGTTTCGTCATTATCACCAGCTAAAACCGTCGTTAGACCTTCGTCAGCAGGAAGATCAGCTGTTGTAGCTGTACCTTCAGACAAACTACTGCTTGTCGGAACGGGTTTCGACAATTTCCTTACCAAATCCAGTTCCGGTTTGGCCTTTCCAGGCTCCTCCGCGTCAAAGTTACTAACAAGCCTATAGATGGGCCGGAAAGTCTTTGTAATGACCTTCAGGGGCAAGCCTTGTGGTGGTGTTGGTTTTGGTGGCAATCCTATGGTTGTCTTAACGGTTAGAGGAATGGCTGAAGAGGAAATGGTGGTGAAAACGGCGGTAGTTGGCTTTTTGGACGTTGTTGTAGTTGTCACAGCTGGTTTCCTGGAGGTGACAACCGGAACTGTGGTGTCAAACGTAGTTTCTGCAACAGCTGATGCAGCAGTCGGAATTGTAGTCGGGTCCACAGGTTCAGTAGTTGTTGTGGTACTGACTCTTTTTGTCGTTGTTGTTGTATGAGAAACTTTTCTGGAGCTCAACATCCTTTGATGTGGGGTAACAACGATCGGTTTTGGGGTAACAGGAGACACGGGATGATCTGGTTCTGGTGGGTCATCAATTTTCGGAGTTTGAAGGGTCCTTGGAATGGTCCTACTTTCGGCAAAATTGTCAGCTACAGGGACTTTCGTTCGGAAGGGTGGAAACGTGTACTGAGGCGTTGTTGTTGTGGACTCCTCCTCAAATGGCAAAGGAGTAGTCGTGGTTGTGCTAGTAACCTTTTTCACTCTTCTTGTCGTTGTGGTACGCTCAATTTCTCCATGATGTTTTTTCTCCCCAACTGCAAATTTCTTTGGTGGAATTGATGGTTTCCTCGAAACGTAGGGGTTTTGATAGTAGTGCAAGAATTCGGATGGATTCAGCGTGGATTCTGGTTGTTCAGGAGCTTCTGTCGTGGTTTTGTGCGTTCGAACCATGATCCTTGAAGGGACCCTTGCTCTCTTATTAATCCTCTTCACTGGAGGTAAATCATCGCTGCTTTCCTCCGAAACTTCTAGCCTAACCTCATGAAAGGTTTCTCCATTCTCGACTTTCGGAAGAGAGAGTTCCACTCCAAGGATTTTAGGCCTTAATTTCTGACCATAATTGACAGTCTCACTTTGCCTCTTTTCGGGTAAGCAAGTTACAAAGGAGGCACACAGTAAGACTGTTAAGACCTTCATTTTTGTATACTAAAAAAATGTAGACAGTCGACGCACTTGTCTCTTGCTTTGTCCACAGTAGACTGACTGACTCACATTTTTACAAAAAACTTCCTGTTAAGCCAAAATGCAAAAATTTGTAAAAATTTTTTGAGTGTGCGATATTGCGTCTGATAAGGATTTGCACCTACCACTTAGATTTGTGCGGTAACCATATAACCATGCATTAACAGGTCAGACTGCGCGTGCATGTATCCAACAAAAGTGAGGCCTTTTTGTGCCCAACCTATGCTTGCGTATACATAATTTGCCATCATTCGCACTTTTTTGATGATGACTGCAATTGAGCACGATCTTCTTGGTGGTCACTTATGCTGTTGCATCCCTACGGCGGAAAAAAATAGACGAATGGATACTTAAGTACTTGTGGGACCCTTGGGTGCAACACGTTGCACTATTGTTCCTTTTTTGTAGGGCGTTTTCCTGGTGGCACTTGAGCTGTTTTTTTTGTTTCTTTCAAAAATGCATCTGTTGCAACAATATGACATTTGAAAGATCACGGATGATTTATGTACTCAAAAGCCCATTGTCTTAAATTTTTTCGACATAATTTCAATTACGCCAACAATCACAATCACATCGCCCACAGAAATATAATCGTCCAGGCGTCAAATAGAGTTTTCAAATATCGCGTGACGATGAGAAGGGATGACATAACTTTGCATTTGCAACTAACAAATTTGTCACTTCAAAAATATGCAAATACTTCTACATAAATGGTACTCAACATTTTGTCGGAATTTTTGAAGGAGTGCCTCTCGAATTTTCTCGAGTTATCACCTCACATCATGCAATTTTGTCGTAGCAAATTGTGATTGTTTAAGCAATAAAGAAAGTGAATTTTTAATGTATATGTGGTCTATGATCTTTTGTATGCATACCTACACCAAACCCTTTTTGCTCAAAAGGAACAAAAATGTATATATTTGTAATCCTGTTTGTGTCTCTTTTTACAAAAGGCAATATAAGTCGATTTGCATTAGGGAACATGAATGACATGATAATCGTGAGTGTGTACACAAGGAGAAGTACAAAGTATGAATTATCTACACATATTAGGTAGGCCACCTCTGTAATTATCGACTCCTTCGTTACCCATCTTCATATCGAATAGAGATTATAATCTTTTTTCTTGTGGTATGAATGAGGACAGACTGGGTAAAGGATATTGTTTTTTGTTCCATATATATATCATAGATTGGCAGTGTAAGGGTTCAATTATTCCGTCAACAGCCACCCACGCTTTTGACGTTTGGATTAAGCATTTTCCTAGAGAAATTAAATGGAAAATTTAGAGTGCATTTCCGGCTTCTGTTACTAGTGTACGGTGTTGTTTACCAAGGGTTTGCCAAGATGAAACGAATTGACGGTTCCAGCTCAAGATTGAACACTTCTAAAGATACCAAAATGATTGCACATTGAGGGAAAGTCAAGGGATACATTGAAATCAAGGCAGTAACATCTTTGTATACCCTGAATTTCAAACACATTCGGCCCCTACGGTATCAACTGAATATGTATTTTGGGTACACATCAACTCAAGGTATACATATGTAGTGGGTACTCGTTCGATGACACAGAATAGCAAATATTTAGTGTCACCGAGAGGTACACATTTGATGGCAAAAGGTCCAAAATACCACATTGGGTCACAAAATGGTATTCATTAAATCACGTAATGATTCAAAATGAAAAATTCAAACCTTCGGTGAAAAAGGATCCCATTTTAGTCCCAAGAGTACGCATGCGGTATTTAATTAAGGAACATTCAGTTTCAAAACAAGGTACAGATTATAGGAAGTCACATTCTATGAATTAGTCATAGCTTCCTTTAGCAATTTAACAATTATTAATTAATTGCCGTAAAGCGATATCACGATTTCCACCCTTAGCTACTACACGCGTCGCTTTGCAAATATAGACAATTATTCTAATCAAGTCATGCATTTGCTTTGCTTGACTCCACTTTTGAGGACACATGCTGTTCACAGTTGGGTGATTTCAATTTAACACCTTCAGCCCGCATAACGTGACACAACGTTGCGGCAACTTCTTCTGAGAAGTTTACCTAATCTGCGCCAATTCGTGTGTAATTATTCTTAGAATCCGTACATTATGTGTTCCCCACCCTTACCCACATACATACCAACTTGTCTACATGTCAATTCAGGGAGCAGTTAAATGCTGGTCGCATGATGATAAAAGTCACGTATATTGCGTACTTACTATAATTGAAAAAGCCCTCATCAATTAACCCCCGCCAACTTAATTATCCAATTCCTTTCTGCTCAACAAAACGAAATGATTTTTGTCATTAATTTCAATTCAATTGCTTCATCTTTCATAAGGGAATTGACAGGACATTTCCTTTGGCCAGACATTTTAATCAAAATCGAATAGCCAAAAGTTAACTTATATTCTTCTAGGCGTATAAAACAAACCTTTCTGCAATTTGGGCGTTCACAAATTTAGAGCTCTATTTTTTATTTTAAAATCAATTCTGTCGTGATTTGAAGGCATAAAAACTTTAGTATCTATCACTTATGTATACCAGTAGAAATCCCATTCTATCGAACTATTAGAAACAACTGCTTAATTACAGAAAAGTCCTTAAAGTTATTTCCTGCAGGCAATTGTTTTAAAAATCTGTGCTAATGAGGGTATTTAATTTAATGCAGCAGGAATCAATTAATGCCAAAATTCCACCACTTTGTTTTTCTAGAAAAAAAAACAGGCCGAATTATGACTTGAAAATGAGGATTGATGAACTTACAACAATAATCGCCTAACTGCCATTTAAAGTTTTATTGTAATACCTTTTGTATCTCTGTGTGTGTGTGACATAATATCTTGTTATGTTAATGGGGGACTCTTAAAAGTAGAAGAGGATTGGATTTGTCGTAAAAGCAAAAGGTAGTAAGTTTAGTGCATCTCGTAAAAAAATCGAAAGGATGATGAGACTCTTTCAAATGCGACACTCAGAGGCAATTTACATCTTTATGTCACTGATGTATATATGCATAACCACGAATGCACTTCAATTTCAATTCTCTTCTTCACTCTATTCAGCAACAATAAATTAGAAAGTATACATAAACATGAAGATGGCACGATGAAGAAGCCTCGTCACTTCACAATAAATAAAACAAACTGCAACATCAACATCCCTGCAGCAACCTATTTATTTATGGCACCTAGTTTGATTATAAGGATTTAAATTGGTAATGACTCTACTCTACTCTAAACTCTAGGGACATGGTTGTCATTTCCTGTGCCATAAATAACGACAGCGATGATAACATTCCGTTGTCACTGCTTGAAGGGAGCTTTGTCCTTTTGCCTAGAATGCTTAAATGATTGATTGAAAGCGGAAACCATATAGGGTTAGAATGAATGGAATTTACCAACATTTGAGGCAAGTTGAGACGAAGTTCAGGCAAATGGAAACGAATATCAGGGAAGTTGAGACGGCATTGAGACGAAGTTAAACGTATTTGAGGCAACCTGAGACCCATTTGAGGCAGTTCGAGTCCGAGTTTAGACAAGTTGAGACAGGATTCACGCAATACGAGACGGATTTGAGCCGAGCTGAGGAGAAGGAATGAGAATAGTTGAGGCGATCTTGAGTGCGTACATTCCTCATAGATAAGAGTTCATTAGCAATTACACAAAATCAGGCTTCTTTCTGCATGAATTTCAATGTTCAATGTCGAAAGATGTACTTTAGTCGCCTCAATTAGGTAGTTGTTAAATCCATTTTGCAGTAATTTGTACAATTTCAATTTACTGTAGTTCTGATTTACGCAATGGATGTAAGTAGTTGGTTTTTAAGTGGCTTTAACAATAAAAACTGCATCAAAATGCAGAGTTTATTTCATTTGATTTGTCAGAGAATGGATTAATGATGACGAGACGAGAGGTGGAATGACACATAATAAAACGATTTCATCAAGTCACGTCAAGAGTGTAGTCGTTTTAATTTCTTTGATGATGCACGCAATTGTGCAACCTAAAAATTGAGTGTCATTCAAAAATCTAAGTAACACTGCTCTTTAGTATAGAATGTGGATTCATAATTTTGGAATAAAAATTAGTGGATAAAATTGTAAATTAAATAATTCAATGCAAGTGGAGTGCGGACAAGAGGACATGCTATGCAAGTGTAAGAAAATGATGAAGAAGATTAAAATCGTTTATCACGAATGAGAACACCAAATTAACATTGTGTTGTAATAATAGCCATATCATGGCAACTGCGGTTGAAATTCAATCGCCATAATTTTTGTATTTTGACATCCATAGTTTACAATTGTTTACCTATTTGTTGCACATTATTTCACCAATGTTTGACACTGTATACCCCTGGAAACCAATACGTACCAATGGGCCAAAAATATTTGTGTCTCACCTTACATACATCCACCAATTTTCGTTCTTTCTGAATACATAATTTTGCGTAGGCTCCGAAATATCATAGGAGCACTTTATACAGCTGCATTCACACGACGCATAATACAACGATTTGATCAAGTCAAGTTAAAGTTTAATTCCTTATTTCTGATTTGAAGATTTTGCAAATACAAAAGGTGAAGGGTGATGATAAGGCGGTTGGGTGTGGAATGCAAAGTGCATATGACACTATATGCTAAAAAAGACGACGCGACAAAATCGTATTTGATGACAAACGAGAACATGAAATGGAAAACATACGAAGGATGATGTTGTAATCCCAATGCATAAATCTGCACTCTTTGCTTGACTTGAAACTGTTGGGTAATTCATCTATCAGTCATTGTTACTCGTATGATACTTCTCTACATTCTGGGTCCTCAATCCCATAAGATAGGTCAAGCCATGGAGAACGTAAATCAATTCGAGGAATGTGTGACTCACTTGGTATGGTGACCTAATGGTAATGACAGTGTAAAAAAATATTTGCTCGTTGTTCACACCATTGAACCATTATTTGCTCTCGAAATCTGCGTAACTTATCTTATCTTCGTTATTTGACGTCCGGTCCCAGACTTACATTGAAACCTAATACAGAGTTTGCGGTCTACAAAGCCGACTTAGCATTCACGACTATC
>JAQIWU010002338.1:0-12485 GCA_034696445.1 Isotomiella minor
CATTATTTTTAAACAAGTGAGGTTCAAGAGAAAGTAACCAATTTCATAATACTGTATTGAAATGTCTCATTTTTAATTTAATTGTGATCGTTGACACGGTGAATTGAACGAGGTGAAGAAGCTAAGAATGATTACATTGTACTTTACGTGGAATTTAAGTTTTACACATAAAAATGTAACATTTTTTTTACGAAAGCCGCTTTACGCTCTCTTTCTTTACTCTTTTGCATAAATATATTTACCTACTTTCTCGGAAATGAGTTGGGCAAGAAAATGCAGCGCAGTAGAAGGGAAAAGCCACAAAGACATTAAAAATTCAAAGTAGTTTTACAGTCAAGTGTTGTTAAAAACATTTTTCCATGTCCCTTTCCCTCTTTACGACAACGGAGTCTGATGGTAATAATATGAGCGTGGGTTGAAATTGAAATGGAAGTTGAAACACAGTCGTAAAGTTGACATTAAAAATTCTATTTTGTAATCTAGGGCGAAGAAAGAGTAAAAATGTAAAAGTGAGGAGAAAATGAGTTTCTTTTTGTTGTTATTTTTTTCATTCTGGCTGCAGAGTGTTTAAAAATATTATTGTTTTTAGTCGTCTGGGGTATGGCAAGGGAGTGAAGGAAAGAGGGAATAATTAATTAATTATTCCAAATAAACAGTCGACAGGAAGAAAGACCTTTGTTTGTCGTCCAGCAGTTCATGTTTCTATTCTACGAGAGAGATAGATGAGATGAAGTGATGAGATTGCTGATATAAAACTACTAGACATTGTCTTGGAAAAAAGACATCGATCGTCTACCCAAATCCGGAAGATAAATTGAAGTTGAATACTGTTGATTCGGCTGTAAATACCAGTTCACTCAAAATGATTAAAAATAGATAAGGCAAGACAGGAGTAGGTTTGGCGTAGCTTGCAGCTGGAGGAACTTGATCAACTGGGTTGATTAAAAAGTACACAATCTGTAATAGGTGGAAATATTCTGGAGTTTGGAAGGTTTCGATTCCAGTGTGATACCACGAGGGCTGGAGGATAATAAGGTCTTAATTGGTAAAGTATTTTAGTTCCCTAAATTTCATGTCTGCAATGCATAAAATTATGTTAATTAGCACCAAATTCCATTCCGTTATTTTCACCGTTCACCTTCTCTCCTTTTCTTTTCTTTCGTATGACAATGCTACCGACAGAAGAGACTTTTCGGTTGTTAAATGCGTACAACGTCACAACTGTAAAGTAATAACGAAGGGGCACTCATTAAAATTATAAAAATTCTTAGTATTCTTAGTTGACAACTCTTGAGCCCTTTCTTTCGAGGGTTTCTTCTTCAGAGTTTGTCTTATCCATCAGCATCAGATCAGGTGCGATAATAATACTTTTAAGAAGGCAGACATGCCGGATGGGTAGAAAGAGAGGATTGAGAAAGGTTCTTCTCATTGTTAATGTTTTAATGTAATGCAAGAGGCACATCCAATTAACAAAGTAAGTTTTAAGACTTTTTACTTTTTCTTCCAGCAAACAAACAAAGAAAGAAAGGAATTTTTACTTTTCCTTTTTACACAAGGGGTCATAATGTAATCTGTATGGAAAGAAAAAAAAGAGAGAAGATGAAGAAAGAAAAGAATAATAATAAAATAAAATATTATAAAACTATAAAGCTAAGCCATGATACATATACAATTCCACACCACACCTGACCTGCTTACTATCCAGAGTCCAGATCTGAAGCTAAAATCATGATTCTTTTAAAAAGTTTTCCCTAAAAACAATTTTATTTTATAACAAAAGTTCACTAAAATTCTATTCATCTATTCTCCTTTCTTTTCCATTCTTATTGCTCATATATTCTTCAATGTAATAATAATTTCCAATTCCATTCCATTTACCTGTCCTTCTCTCTCTCTCTCTCTCTCTCTTTCCCCTTTCATAAAATAAAAGAAAGGATCGAGAGAGAAATGCTTGTTGCATATGGCATCAATCATGAGGGACTGGCATGGCACGGCGGTTTTGTCCCTTGAGTCCCATCATCCTACCTTAAACTCAATTATTATTCTCTCTCATCAAGAGCATCATCATCATCTTTTAGACAACAATCTTTCCAAACTGAAGCTAATAATGCTTTGCTCACCTGAAATGAAGTGAAACTGTATTTCAGAGGGAGAGAGTTTTAAATGGTTGGTTTTATGAGGAGAGGGAAGACGAAGAGGAGGAAGAATGTCCTTTCCTTTTGTTCCAATTGAAGAGAAAAAGTGTCCCTGCTTCCTTGGTTTCATTTATTTTATTTAAGCCAGGGCCCTTGTCTTGTCTTGTTTATTGGCTTTCACGCGTTAATTTCTGAGGTAAAGGTAAGAAATACCTATCAAGGCAGGTAAAGTTTAGGGAGGCCATGTTGTTGATGCTGGTTGGGGTTTTGTTTGACAAAAGGGACACAAGAAAGATGAAGAAAAGGTATATAGGCATAGACAGACGGTCTGTTCCGTTTGACAAAAATACCCTTGAATCCTCTATAACTGGGTTTACCTAACGAACTTTAAGGTAAGCATAATTAGTGAAGTTAACTACTAAGCCAAGGTGTGTAATAACGAAATAAACTTTCATTTGATGGATGAGCTGTTCAAAGCTTTTATAATACCTTTTCCCTTGTGCATCGAAAAGGACGTTGTAACTTTCGTTTGTCTACCTGTTTTTGTTGTATTAATCAAAGGAAATGCAATGAAATAAAATAAAATGCATTCCTATAACGACGGACGGTAGCTTGTAAAAGTATAAAGGTCCTTGTTGACCTGCATCTCTCAATTTAAAAGAGGAAAAGCTATAAATAAAAATAATTACTATCCAGGGATACCTTTCTCAAGGTTTCTCCCAAAAACTTGTGAATTTCCATTCTTTTAAAAACCCTGGCATTTTTTGTCCGATGCATCAAAAAATAATGCGAAAGTTTGTTTTCTTAAATAAATAAAAAAGATTTCTGAGGCTCGAGTGTGAGAAAGGGGAGTAAGGGGAAAGGAATTTATTTGATGGCAATGAAATGGAGCCGAGCTGGCTACTAAGCTCGTTCCTTTCTTTTTTTGTAGTGAATCTCCAGTTCACTTTTTCTGGCTGAAGCCAAAATTCCGTTCTCATCTCATGTGGATAAGCTGCGTGGAGAGAAAGATTGACCCAGTCGAGGTACATGAAGGAGTGCGAGAGGGGGTCATTCGATGCTTGGTTTGTGTGTGTGTATGCGTTTCAGATTTCGTATTTGGGATTAAAAGGTTACGTATCATGTGTGTGTGTGTGTGTGTGGGGAAGCGAAGGGTTGTTTTGTTGTAGTAAAACCAAGAAGTTTAACGACGACGAAACTTCACAATTACTCACTTACCTGAGTCGTTATTTAATAAATGCAAAAGAGACCTGTTAATGAGAAAGAGAAGAAGAAGAAGAAAGCTACATTCCTTCTTCCAAATTTCCATCCAATTTAATCTTCTGTTGGTTGGTAGAGATTTTAGAGAGATGCTCAAGTGCTCTCTCTCCCTCTTTCTTTCTTTCTTATCCCTATTCTTCTTCCAAGTCCTACCTGAGGCAAAATAAAGGTGGGTAAGGTCCTTTGCTGTCTGCTTATACTCGGAAGGACAGAGACATACTATTTTTATATTGGAAGCGACCTGACTTTCGTGGAATTCAGTTAGTGATTTATAATGCTGATTGATGTTAGTTGGAAAGAAGTGTTTTGAAGATCTTACTCCTTGTCCTACCTCAATCAATTCAACAGTAAATGAAGCAATACTACCAAATGTTGTAAAGGAGTCAAATGCAAAAAGCATTTCAATTTTTCATTTATCTTTATCTTTCTCGTTGCTTTCTCCAGTCGAAAGGTAGCTTGATACCAGTGTAATTATTATTGATTGACACTTGGTTTTAGCCGGAAGTAATAGTTTTGTATAGATGATTGACTCAACCCTCACACTTACTTTGGTAGTAGGGAGGAGTTGCGACGTTCGTTTTTATATCATCATAATTGAAGCTTTGTCAATTTTTATGCAAATTGACTAAGGAACCATCTAACTACCACCCAATAACCAATAATCATTACCATTATCAACTGCCTCATCTGCTTGCTCGCTTGTTCCGTTGGTAAATTAATAATGTTGTCATTACCTCGGCCTAGAGTCCTCACATTTCTTTAGTATGATGTGTCCCCGTTAATTTCTCACAATGTCGCTTGTTGTGTGTACTTTTGCAAACATGAACTAATTTTCGCATTCAGCACCAAAGACGCATTATGTCGCTGAAGAGTTTGATTGGATTCCATTATTTATTTGGTGATGGCGGGTTATAAATTGAAGTAATGGTAGTAGTGGCGATTGTGATTGTGGCGGAGTGGAGTTTGCTTACTTATGATTGCGCGATTATTAGTATTAGTTAGTAGTAAGTTGGTTATTTAGAATGCATAGGCTGTGTTGTGTGGGGGCAATCAACCCAAGACTTTGTGCCAACAGCCAATATCAGGCGAATTTTTTATCGCCATTATCATCGTCGTCAATTTATTTGCCATTATTATTTACGTGTAAGTAAAGCATGACGATGATGATGATGATGAGTAATGCAAAAAGCATAGTTTTATATGCATTGCCTGGTTGGATTATTACTGGCGTCTATGAAATGAAAATGATTGAACTGAAGACAGACGTTTCTCCGCCTTATAATAAATTGAGATAAAATTAAATTGGTTGGACTTTTTTAAGATAATTGCTTATTGATTTATTGGAAAGTTGAGGTGTTCAAAAGAAATGAGTATGAGAACTTGTGCTAATTGAAGGCATTAACTCTTGACTTGAAGGAATTGCAACTGGGGTGAAAGTGGGAGAAAGTACCACTGGATAAACGTTGGCTAGTTAGTAGAGTTTCGCAAGCAACGGATTGGTGAAAGTAAGCCGGAAAAAGTTTATTCATTCATCCCTTATTTTAAAAAAGTAAAAATTAATCAACCAGATCCAACCGATTAGTTTACAGTACAATCGTGCAATCGTACAAGTAAAAAAAAGGAGGTTGTTTCATGTTGCCCCAAAATGGGGCATTGTGATACAACCCACACTTACGTTAAATGTCGCAACTTTTGTAAAGTTTTTCATTATTCCGTTGGAAAGTGTCGAATGTGTAAAAGAAATGAGCGAAGCGGAATGGAGAAAGAAAAGGGAAAAAAAGAATGAAAAGAAATGAAAGTGGTCTCCGTTTTTCTTCTTTCACTTCGTTTCGTTTTTTCCTTGGTTCTTTCCTTTCTTCTGTCCTTTTCTTTCAAGGGGACGAGGAAATTTATGCAAGTGTGAATCGTTACGTTGGTTGGATTGGATGTACTCTCACTCACTCACAATCAGACTTTACTTTGGGCTTGTTAAATTCTAAAGTGGATGGGAGAAAGGAGGGAAGGGGCCCGAGTGTAGAAGAGATGAGATGAGAGTGCAAGTGTATGCAGGAAGTTGAAGTTTTAGTTAGCAAAGTAAGTAGTTACTGACTTGGAGAAAGAGTGTGTGTGTTGTGTTATGTTATGGTGAAAGCAGGAGAGAGGGAAGTAAAAAATTTTGTCTTTTTCTGCTTTAAGCTGATGATGATGATAGCAGCGCATGCTAAACTAAACTAACTATGTGAGAGTGAGAGTGAGTAGTGTGTGCCTTCTATTAGTTCGCTCCACCCGATTGTGTCGCGATCGCAAATCGGAGCAACTTTTATCGCTGTCGTTTGTTCTTGCACCGATTCGGAGTGGCTATTTGCTTCGTTGACGTCGGTCCTTTTATAAATCAATAGTGAAAATGAAGGAATTTCCCCCGTGTGTGTGTGTATGTAGTCCCAATCTCCTTTCTCCTCCGCTCCGGTATGCATGTGTGAGTGTGTGGCAGTGGGAGGCTATTTTCTATTCAGAATGCAAACCAAACTTGATGACTTTTAACTATACCTACGGAATGAAATGAAATGGCTTGGCTGCGACAGGGCAGGATTGAATGAATGTTGTACACCTTGAAAAGGAGAAAAGAGAAAGAAAGAAAGACTATCCCATTCTACTACCCTTTCCTCCTCCAAACCCCTTTTTCCTTTCCTTTTCCACACTCACTCACTAAGCCAAACTAACTAGTTAGGAAATGAGGAGAAAGGAGAGAAGATGAAAGAGAAGGCTTAGAGTATATGGGGAAGATAAGGTAGTACCAGTAGTTTTAAAAAACTCAACTTCAGAAAGATGCATACATCCATGGTACGAACGTATCGTGGATGAATTCATCTCATCCAATCTACACATATTACAGAGAGGGAGGGAGAATATTACGTATCAGAGAGAAAGAAAGGAGACAGTACGTAGCAAGCTACCTACGATATTAGTAAAGAGAGAGATATGCATACATATGAAGTAAGTAAAAGTAAAAGTAAAAAAAGGAGTAAAGTATAAAGTAAGTAAGCTAGATTCAAAAAAAGGCTTCTTCTTTCCCTGCCTGGGTCCGTGTATTACATTATATTACCATCACCACCTAAAAGAGAGGAGAGAGAGACTTTCTCTCTGTGTCTAACCTTCCTCCTCCCTCATGCATGCCCAGTTCTACACTTCTCCAATCTCCGCTTGGCTTAGTGAGTACTTCCCTTATTTTACTTTTTTTTCTCTTTATGCCTCTCTTCTACTTTCTCCTCTCTCTCCTTTTTCTAACTACTCTCTGGCTCTCGCTTTTATACATTTATACATACATAAGAAGTTTACTCTCGCCGTTAGTTAGTCCATATGAGTCCCTTCTTTTTCTTCCTTCCCCCTTTCTCTTCTCTCTTTCTCAGACCGCGTGAGTTGACTGTGAGGAGTGCATAGTGAGTGGGATTTCATTATTACTTGAGCCGGAGTAGGAGTAAAAAGAGGCTCAGTCAGCTTCAACTACCAACTAAGTAAGCAACTACGACTACACACGACACAACGTGTTGAGTTTTCTAGCTATTAGTCAAGTCGACTTTCTCTTCTTCCTTTTTTCCTTTGCAGTTGCTCCTTTTGCACTGTGGGTGTGTTCCAATTAATTACTCTCTCGACTCGACTCACTCATTCATTAGAGAGAAAAGGAAAGTCGTGCGTGTTGCATCTGCTCTGTCTGCTCTGCTCCCTCCTACTGCGAATACTTCCTCCAATTAAAACAGAGGGAAAGAAAGAAAGACTAACCAATAAAATAATACCAAAGCCTGACTCTCTTTCTTTGTCTCTCCTACAACAAAAAACACTTGTTCATATTCGGCTAATGAGTTTTTGGTTGGTTGGTTGGTTTGCCAACCAGTGATGGTAATTAATGAAGTGAAGTGGTGGCTGCGGCTCTAATTACTCTCTATACACACAACTCTTTTCTGTTCTGCATGACTAAAGAAGAGGGCTAGCAAAAAAATAGTGAGTGAATGAATGTGTAAAAAAATATCCTGGGCATATATGGTAAACGTACACATAAAGTGCGAGTGTGTTGTGTTGAGTAATTAAGTATAAGCGTAGGTACATATACCTGTATTCAAGTAAGGCATCATCATTAATTACTCTCTTCTGTTGTTGTTCAGGTGGTTGGTGTGGTGGTATGAATGATGGGGGATGTATTATTATTTTGCTATATGTATGAGAGTGTGTGAGTGAAGTGATGTGTTTTTTTTGTTCCCTCTCATTGTTCTCACCGTCGCGTCACTTCAAATGAAACATAATAGAATGGCTCTGATGATGAGATGAGAGCTCTGCGGCAGAGAGGAAAAGTGTAATTAATTCCGATTCACAACACTAAACACCAGAAGAAAGACGAAAAAAGAGAGAGAGAAGGTAGGTGAGTATGTTTCATTAATTCTCTAAGCTTGCAAATCAACAAAGAGTGAGTGAAATGAAATACGCACTGTTGCCTAATATGGATGGTCCAGATTGAATATCGCATATAGAGCAAAGTAAATTGAGCTCAGCATGACTATTTAAGGTAAAACAAAAAGACTGACATTTAAAAAAGGAAAAGGGGAGAGAACTTAATTTGCATTTTGCATTACATCAAATCGTCACACTTGAAACAAAAATTATTCTAATATTGCCCCTTCCTGAGTTTCACACTAGCAAAATAAAATTACAAGCTACAAGTTTATAATTGCTCACTTCCAGCAAAATCGTGAGAACAATGTGGTGTACGATTTTTTAAACTCTGAAAAACTTTCGTCTTTCCCACGTGTCGTTGGGGAGAGTTTTTTTTGTCCCCTCTCTTTCACTTTTTTCAAAGGTGGTCAATGATGAGTCTAATTTTATGTCAATTTCTGTTAGGGATAGGATAAAAAGGGTGAGGGTAGGATGCGATGGAATGTTTTTCGACAAGCTTGGTTGTTGTGACTGTACCACTGAAGTGGAACCACGAACTGCTGCTGAAAGCGAAACTGGACTACGTTTGGATTTGTACATACACGTTCATGGTGGAGGGAGAAAGTGTTTCCCATATATATACGATTCAAGATGCCCTACCAACCAACCATGAATGAAATCGTTTTATAGATACCACCATACCATAGCGAGACATGCAATGCAACGCGGGCAGTAGCAGGGCTCGTAAGTTGTAAAAGTTGGAACTGAGAGTGGGTGAAAGTGAAGTGAAGTATCTATCTTTTCCTTCTTCTTCTTCCATTGTACGTTATGTGAGTTCTGCGGTTTTGCAGTTTCAGTTTCAGTCCTTATGTGTGTGTGTGTGGCTATTCAAAGTTCAACGAAATGTGTTGAAATGTTAGCAATGGACGGACTGCCTATTGTAGTACACATCTTTCCCTATCGTCTTGTTACAGAAGATTCCATGAAAAGTGCAGTTGCACTTTTTACTGCAAACTCTATACCTCAACTTTTACCCTCTCAAATGAAAACTCGGAGTCTCGATTGTCCCCAATCCCAAACCTATGCTATTTTTGTCAGTAAAGAAAAGCTACACCTCTACCATGTTTCATTGATTATCAACAACCCGTTAGGAATTTAGTGTAGCGTCCCGAATTAATTATAATTGGTAAAAGTATATGAATTGAAAATGTAGAAATAATGAGTTTATTTATTTCTGTAAGAGTTGAAAGTCTAAATCAAATTTCCGATGAATGACGCAAACGTAGAAATGGATGGACGTAGAGGCTCCAATAATGTATTTGTTGATAATGATGATTATTATAGAAGATTGAGCATGTAGAGTTTGAAGAAAGCATTACACAAATATATAATTCCCAGACCCAGATGTATTGATTTCCAAACTCCCAGGTATTTTTTTTACTTTCTTTTCTCCCAATTCAAAAGTGCACAAGATTTGACTGATTGAGAAGCATTGCAATTGCCATTGAATGCACTGCTCTCTGCTGCTCTTTCATCCCCTCCGTCATTCTATTCCAGTCGTATTGAATGAAGAACACTTAAAATGTAAACCCTAGTTACTTGGTTTCTTTTCCTGCTTGTACCCTCGTACATTCATTCAAGGCTTCCCCTATTATTTATACATATTTATATGCGGTGGTGATATCAGAAGAGAGAATAGAATGCACAGAATTGGCTGGTTGTTGTTACGTTCGGCTTTACTATCTAATCTATCCATCTAACCGGCAGCCCTTTTCTCTTTTGGAGTACGCAGGGATACGGATGGATGGGGAAAGAAGGCTTTGCATTCAACTCTTAATAAGCAGTTACACTTTTACAATACCAAAGATGTATGATGTGATGATGATGATGATAGGATATCATATGAAATGACGAATGAAATGTCCGAGTCAGCTAGTCTCACTCCAGCTTTCGGTCTGTGTGGTTGGTTCTACGATTGATTTTTAGTTCTTGCAATCTACTGCAAAACCAACAAAAGTTCCTATCAAAATAATTAAACGTAGTCATTATCTACCTTAGTTAGTTTTATGTATAAAAGTGTGTGAAAATACCTCTCCAACAAAGAGCATAAGCCGTTATTGGCTTGGCGTGGAAGGAAGGAATTGTTGTAAAGTGGTGAAAGCAGGTGAGTCGATTCGACCAAGGTTGGAAAGTTGATAATATTTAAGAGAAATGGAGAAAATAAAAATAATGGATTTCCCTATCGGGTATGTCTTGATTTGATTTTATCTCTCAACTTTCTCTTCACTGTTAACTCGGGCCTGCTATGCCACTATCTCGTGGGTATCGATTTCACGATTGTTCATGATTTTATGACAATATTAGTGCTTTAAGATGGTATGTAGGTAAGTTGGCAATGTCATGTTGTGGCGTGGTGGCAAGAAGAGAAAGTTTCTCCTTAAAATACATAATACTCGTAGTAGTAAGTGAGTATGGTCCCATAATAATAAGATGCGAATTGACTTTTTATTGAATTTCTTCGAGCTCCTTAAACTCACTTTCTCCAGCCCGTGTGAGTCAGTCAGTCAGGGTAATATCGTTTCATGTTATATCACATCGTATCATAAATGACGTTAAATGTTATAAATTTATTTCCAGAAAAGTGGAAGTTGAACATTATATTTTACGTTTACATGTTATGTTATGAGCTTTCTTTTTCAGGTACCCCCTGAACTATACACACTAAAGTCACACTTTGCATATTTCATTTCATGTCATCACTTCCTATCCAACCGTCTCATAAATCTTATTTTGCAAGCAAAGAAAGGTGAACACACGGTAGGCACAAATTATGTCGGGCTTTCTTCTCACACACAAAAAGGCTTTTTCTATGCATTGACTAATCCACTTCTTTACATCCATCCAATTTAGTTTGTATTAAATGGTTACAAGGGCCTGGGAGTAGGTAGGTACCCAATTAATGTTAAAAAGCTGACTGCCCTCTGCTATGATGAAATGAAGTAAATCGATATAGATAGATTGTTGTAACAATAATAATAATGACGACTGGTTGGAATTACACATTGAGCGACATTTTCGTGTTTGCCTGTGAGTGTCCCCAATAATAAGTAAGCCATTACGATTATTTCCTTTCTTATGCTGTAAAGAGTCATTATTAATGAATGAATGCGTAGCTAAGTACCTAAGTATGATAAGTAGTTCGTTTCGTGGTTCTTTATTGATCAGGAGGGCATTGATTATTATTACAACTTTGCTGCTATTATTATTATTATTATTAGATTAGATTGGTTGGCTAATTAATTGCTTGCTTTTGGTTGATTCGCCTTTCTTGTCGTTCTTTGGGATTTGCCATGGTTGGTTAATGTTCAAATGTCAGATGTGTGCATGATATGATTATAATAAATTGGTTTGTAATTATGCATATGGACCTTGGCAAAGTTATGTCTTTTCTTGATTAGTTTCTCAAGCTAGACCGATGTCATGGCAGTAACAGTCGTATTTACAGCTTTGATCAATTCTCTTTCCCACGGAACCTTATTTTAGTAATTGGTGACTCATGACTCATCATCATATCAAATGAATGCTTAGATTTATCGACCACAACGCTGATTTCTTGTCTTGTTTTGTTGGGTGGACCCACGACGGTGAAAGGGGATGAAATGGAGTAGGTGTGCAATAATCAAGTGTAGGAGGACAGATTTAAGAGAAGTTAGCAGTATTTTGATAAATTAATGAATGACATGACAAAGCAGATATAGAAAAGTGGTGGGCATTTCTCGAATTGTATTCTAGTGAAAATGGAGATGGAAAGATGAGTTAACATTGAATCAAATCGGTTGGATAGTAATCTCTCATTTCTTAAGACAATCCGATGGAAGAAAGGATGATGATGACTTAATGTAGAATGGCTTCCATGCTTTCCTATCACAGCTAGGCTAGTCGTCAGTAGATTGGGTCCAAATTAAAACTAGTTAACGAATTCAAATTCAGTAGCCAACTGGTAATAATAAGCAATTGATTTAGAAAGCAGATAGCATCAAGATTACTATGATTGGATTCGATTGGCTGAGATTGAGATGATGAGTGAATGAATGCGTAGACAGATATCAACAGATAGCCTCTCTTAACTCTCCTGCTGCATTGTTTAATCACTTAATTAAATATCTCATTATGATGCAAGGAAAATAGAGTCGATACCATAGGGAATCAATTCGATTCGATTTTTGTTGAAGCGTTTGTTGAGCAGACCTGCATTGCCAAAGCATCTAAAAGGTAGCAAGACATCGTCGAAGCTTCATCACCCCACGACCACTTGACTCATTATTCTATGAAGAGTCTGTCTGCCTCTGCGAGGATCATTAATTTTAATCTTAATAATCTTTTACTTTTAATGTCCAACGTGAAGGGAGAAACAGTTGATCATCGTACAATAATAATATGCAAATGAAATGAGATGAATAATCCATCCATTCGCCCACATTAATTGTCATTTAGCAAACTTTTTATAAGTACTTGTTCCTCTCTTCTTCTTCTTCTCCTGCAACAAGTCGTGATTAATTTTAATGAATTTGACATTCTGCTTCTGAATTTGCATGCCCACATGGAAATGTATCTACGTCGTGAAGGGTTAAAACAGTAAATGCTGTTGTTGATGATGAATATTCATTAGGGAAGAAGGTAGCGAGTGGA
>JAQIWU010002339.1:0-12485 GCA_034696445.1 Isotomiella minor
CAATTTTTGTGTCTGGTATGTAGATCCTCAAGCTCATTTTCTCCAACCTGGATAAGAAGAAGGATCTTCTTGTAGCTCGACTTGTGAGCAAGGAGTGGCACGCCCTCGCCACGAAAGAGTACCTCAGGGGAAGGACCACTTTTCCCATCCTTGGAACATTAATATATCGTCCTCTCCTCTGTGGAGACCCACGACCGGAGTTTGTACTGGACGATGTGACAATCTCCAATTTCATCGAGATCATGGCACCCTCCCCTTTCATCCCAATCCAGCAAATTAGCCTTCGGATTGACCCACTGCACGTAGAGGCCTCAGCCCTTCTCCAGCTTCTGTCATTCATCGCTCCGTGGGTGAAGGGACTTAAAATTGTGTTTTGGCCCTACATGGTTTTGACATCGAGTTCCACACTAGGAGATAGAGTGGCTGGGAGGGCTTTGTCCTGGGCCTCGGATCTTGATGATTTGATGGCTCTGCAATTTCCAAACCTGGAGATTTTGGAGGTGGGGGAGGAGGTCCGGGTGGACCCTATGTACCTCCACCAAACCCTCGCCCTAAGTGCCACCAGGCTCGTCAAGCGACTTGTCCAAGGAGCAGTGGGTCTCAAGACCCTCATGTTGAAATCTCCGCTGTTTGGTGAAAAGGCAGAGACGACATGGACTGAGTTGGGAGCTGTCAGGATCATCACGAAGGGCCTTCCACCTTCTCTTAAACGCTTGGGCTTCGCGTCGAAATGCAAAGGTATACAATAGTCATAGTCATATATACTTATTGTTTTCTTGTGGCGTTGTAGTAATAATTGTATGTCCATAGTTGACTATGACACCTTGACCGATGTCAACTTGAATCTGGAGGAGTTGCTGGGGACGGGCACCCCTGAGTCGACCCAAGGATTCCTCAGATTCATCGACCGGCAAAAGGGGAACCTCCGATGCCTTGCTGCGGCCAATCTGAATGGCCTACATCGCGCAGACTTCCCAGCCTGCCCCCTCGTGACCAACGTAAGGATGATGGCCAAAGTCAGTTGCACTTTCGAGTGTCTCATGGCTTTCCCCACTCTTTGTACATTGGAAATTGAAGTTCTTCGACGTCCTCCGTTTGGAAGCCCCCACATCGTGCCAAAGGACCTGAGCGTTATCCGGCCTCACCCAAGTGTTCGAAATCTGTCGGTGATTGAGGATCAATGTACCCCATCCCATTTTCCAGAGCCCATGATAAGCTTCAGACTTCTTTCCCACGTCTTTCCAAATTTGACACGGGTGAACTTTGGGTGTGAGCGTCAAAGTCAATTGACGCAGCTTTTCAGCCATTTTCCTCACATCCAGAGCCTCAGCCTTCGGTTGGGAATGCAGCTTTGGCATGAGAGGGAGCTGCAGAAACTGGAGTCCATCCTGACTGGGATCCCTCCTGCGATTTGCGATCTCACAAAGAATTTCAACATTTCAGATGAGTCGGCCTTTGAAGCCGCGGTCCTTATGGCGTCACGAAATGAAGCTTCCACGTCCGGACTGGCCAATTTGAAAGGTGAGTGAGGAACTTTGATGAATCTGCTAATCACTAATTATTATACGACTTGCAGATTTGACTGCACTGGAAATCTCTGCGACTACGAGTCAATTTGAAATCATAGTCACCAAGCTGACCTTCCACACCGTGTTCATGAAGCTTAGGCTTTTGAAGGAACTGCGTCTATTTGGAGAACGACCAAAGGTAAGATGTGGAACTTTATTTAAACATAAAATGACTTTGGATCTCTATTACAGACTTGTGACCCCATTTTGCAGGCGTTGAGGGAGAAGGGTATTCACGTCCGCGTCCTCCCAAAGAAAGAAGGAAATTAAAGAAAGAAAGAAGGAAGGCTTGGATAGTGTAAAAGTGCATCCATGTTTTTTTACATGTTAGAGAGAGGGAGCTTCTCTGGAATGACGAGGTGGAATAAAAACGATTGTTATATTTTCACAAATTAAAAGCAGTCTTTAGTAAAAAAGTAAAGTGTATAGAGAATGCTGACTTGATCGCAACAAAGTCAGACAATCATTGCAATAAAATATGGGCATCGAAAGTTTGTCATCCTCTCGAATCCACCCGTCTCGTCTCACCCCATCATCTAACTTCTCAAAACAAAAAAGGATCTATTTTTTCTTTCTTTTTCTTTTCTCCCTCCCACACTTCCAACAAAAAAAAGGACAATTCTAAATAGTGTCAAGTGAATAATAAATAAATAAATAAAATAGTCTGTCCTTTGGTAGACAAGTGGAGGATATGGAAGACGACAAGGACCAAGGCCAGAGTGGTGTCCCTCAGGTACCTTTTCTTTCATATGGAAGATTGAAAGAAGGATTAGTAATTAATTAATTTCTTTGAAATAGTTCCATTTTTTTATTTTCCCAGATGGCCCTGATCCACTTGAACCCTGAGACCCTTAGGACCCTTTTGGAGGACAAGAAGAAGAAGGTGGTCAACTCCCTTCCACTCAAGGCCTTCAAGTTGTCCTTCACCAAGTCCAGTCCCTCCATCATGGGGTTTGGGGAGTTTGGAAGGGCCGTCCTGGAGGTTATCGACATGGCTGAAGACGGCTTGGTGGAAGAGATGATTGTAGGGGACCTGGCAGGGGCCTCAAAATCATTAGGACATCAGACCAAGCTCCTTCGACAAATCTTTGTCTCATGTCCCAACTTGAGGAAGGTAATTACTTAGATCCTTCTTATAGATTCTTATATAGATTTCGTTTTTTTGCCAGTGTGTCGATTTGGATGGAAACACCCTCCCAGCCTTCCTGAAGTACAAGGAACAGTGCCAGACTGACGACAATAAAGGCCGCATCGATTTTTTCCCTGAAGAGGTTGGTGTGTTATTCAAAAGAAAAGAATATGGACAAACAAAAAACTAATAAACCATCTTTATCTTTTTGTCTCGTATTCCTATAGGTGAAAATGATGATTTTGAAGAACCTGGAAATGAAGGACCTAGCCACCTGCCGTCTAGTGGACAAGGCTTGGAGCAACACTGCCACTTCTCTCTTTGAAAAGGAGGCTATTGTGGACGTCTTCAAAGTTTTTGTGGAGTCCCCTCGCAACCGAAGAGAGAAGAAGGAGGAGGGAGAGGAAGAGTCGTCCATGGGATTCAAACACTTCAAAATCATTAAGGATCCTTCCTACGATTGGATTCCCTTCCCTGAGTTTGCAGCCAAGGTCCTCGCAGGTCTGAAGGACAGGGTGAAGGGAGGAGGAAAGGATGTTGAAGGACTGACCATCTCAGATTTGGGTGGGACGGCCAAAGAAGAATGGACTTTCTTGGTCAACCTCTTTACCATTTGTCACAATGTGAAGGAGGTCAAGTTTGAAGCCGACTTTAGAAAACTCCCTGGATACCCTTTGGAAGTAGGTCTCCTCAAACTTCCAGTTCTGGACCAGGTGAGGACACTCGTTTGGAGTTGTCGGGTCCCCTTGTCACTCATTGCTCCTGTGACGCCTGGAGTGGAGGTCCTTGTGGATACGAGGGGTGGGACACAGTCCTCTTTGGAAAGAGGCTACTGGCCTCGTCTCAAGTCACTTCGGGGGGTGTCACTACTGACGACGGTCCCTCCTACACGCCCCCTTGTGATAATCTCTCTGTTAGTCAAAGGCGCACTCAACCTGAGTCACATCCTCCCTCTCATGGGAGTGTACTCCCACACTTTGGAGGTTCTACGGCTGGAGGAGCCCACCGGCACTTGGTACTTCTCAGCAGGACCAAGATATCAAGGATGGGGGCCCTTCTCCCTCATGCCCAAGCTTCGGAGTCTGAGTCTCATCAACGCAGAGCCACGTACGAAAAGTATTTTGTTTGTTTTTAATTTGATACTTATTCCTGTTTTCTTTCTTTTTTCTGGGTCAATTGGACGTGGAGGGATTCATCTTTGGAAACAAACTGAAACCAGCCAACGTCCAGGTCAGTTTTTCCCGTGCATTTTACTAATACCGGTTGTACCTACTAAAAGTTTATTCTTTTTAAATTCGTATCACTCAGTTTCCTATGCGACTCGAGACTCAGTTCCCTGCACTTAACACCTTTGAATTTACTGTGGCAGAGCGCCGATATCAAACTGGCTATGCTGGTCGTCGCTACACAAACTTGGACACTTGCATCAACTTCCTCAATTTCCTCCCATTAATCCTTCAAGATGATGATTTGGATGAACGACCCACCTTCCCTTCTGTGAGAACCCTGACATTGAACTGGATGGATCCAGAGGAAGACTTTGAAGCTTGCAAGGTTTGGACACGACGAGTCGTGGCCAAATTTCCTAACGTGAAGGGAAATCCTCCTGTGGACAAGTGGAACGGTCTGGAAGACGCAGTCAAGGAGGATAAGAGTGAGGATGACCGGGTCCTTGCAGAGTGGAAGATGTTGGAAGGAAGGGTTTAAAAGTGCAGTTTTGTATACCACCATTTATGTACACACAAATTTGTCTCACTACGAGTGCTTTTCATTTGGCTTTAGTTTAAGAACAAATTCTCTGTATCCATTTATTTTTTGCCACTTGAACCTTAAAGTTTTGGGCTATATAAATCAAATTCAAGTTCTCATCTGTGCTAAATCAATAAATAACGTTGAGAATGTTCAAAAGCTGACAACATCGAATGTTTGCATCCTCTCATGTCAACTTTCATGCATGTCTCATGAATGTCAGCTTAAAAACTACTGTAGAATGCTTCATAAATGTATTCGAATTATGGTTGACATTCGACATTAGAAATGATTAGAAAACCTACGATATTCAGGCCTATTGTAATTATCATCACATTGAGGATTTGTATACACTGATTAATCTTAAAAGTTAAACGTGATAATATCTTTTAAATTGCACATGTTTTTGGCGAGACATCTAAGGTACCCATTTGAAGTATAGATTTTTAGAGAGACTACATGAGTACTCGACAGGAATTGTCAATCAATCCAAAAAGAATGATGACTGGGGTGTTCTTCTCATAAATTAATTCATATGCTGTGTCACAAATCCCTTTCAGGAACTTCTTCATCCGTGGATGTCTGTAGTATCAAAAAAACGGTCGGTATTAACACATCTACGTCCACAAAAATGATAAAGAATTCTCCTCACCTTTCTAAAACATCTACCACAGCTTTGGCAAACTCATCCTTGTCATGAAGGGGGAGAGAAGCTAAATTATGTATCACAGAGCCGGAAACTTCCAATCCTAGAATCTCAATGCTTTGGGAACGCCCTAGCTTTACCAATGTGTCCGGAACACGACTCATTATCTAAAAGCGTTACGAAAAAGTAAAGTTACCACCCAAAGTACGTAGAGTGTAAGTGTTCTTCTCACCTGATGTTCATATCGCCGTTTGACATGAGCGAGTTTGTCCTTCTCCAAATTCATGAGAATGGTAATGTTGTACGGAGGATAGAGTCCACTTGATGATGATGATGATGCTGATTGTCCAACGGTTGAATCGGAGACATTGCCTTGTTTCATGAGGACACTACTGTCACTCCTGGCTAGAGATGATGGTTGGCAACCGTAGGAGGGATGATCATTCAGTCGGTGTTCTTCTTCGGCTAGTCTCCTTGAAATGTACTCCACAGCCTCAGTCTTGGATAGTTTCTTTTCCGTTATCCTGAAGGTAAAAAATGTCAGAGCTTTTTAGATAAGCCAAGTAGCCACATGGATAAAAGTACCTTCCCGACTCTAGCGTCCTTATTCGTAGGTTGGCTGGATACTCCCATTCTTTCAGCATCACCAGAAATCGAGCTCCCAGGTCTTTACACATTTCCTCTGCAGCTTCCAGCGTCTGGAATGGAATGAGTGACCATAATAAATTGCGATCTTATTGCTGTCATAATGCCAGAAATGATTACCTGAGATCCATCCAAGACCTGAGCGTGAATCCCATGAGACATCATCAACTCCTTGGCCATGTCAATCTTCTCCTTTACCATTTGATGGTGTCCAAGGACACAGATGAGAACGTCGGCTGGCCCACGCCTCGTCCATTCTCCAGACAGAAGAGTCTCGTTCTCCTCACCTCCTCCATCACCATCCACTTGTGCGAACCCTTGGAGGAGTTTGTCCAGGGAAATGCTGATCCCAACGCCACAAGGGGACACTTTGATGGGGGAACTTCCATCTTCTTGTTCAAAGTACAGAGTAGACCTACAGAAATAGGGACAAAACTTTGTAAATCACGCACAATTTTTTTTGCATGTCAAGTACCTAAATTCTTGTATCAATTCATCATATCGACCACCCGCAGCGACAACGTCAAGAAGGTCCTTGGCTCGTCCTCTACGATTCATATCACAAGCAACTTGAAACAAGAGTCCAGAGTAAATCCTTGAGCAGAATGTCATGGCTGGGGCAATTGTAATAGAGCACTGCAAAAAGTACAAAGTTTTGCATAAAGCTTCCAATAATGTCAGCCATTCCTACCTGCAATCCGAAGGCATCCATGTTATTCACAAGTACCTCCAGCTCATGCAGAGCTTCTTTGATACAAGATCCTGCTTCACCCTTTCTCTTGACTATCCCTTTGAAGAGTGAGTTGATTTTTGAGAAGGGTCCTTCAAGGCCCATCAATTGTAGCAGAGAACTGATGAAGGCGTCTGACAAGCCTAGACTGCATAGATGAGTTTCGATCCGCTGTTTGCAGTCTCGTTCGTTCTACACGAAGGAAGAGAAAAATAATTAGATTCAAAAATCAGAAATTGATTGTGCCTTCGGGCCTACCTTGACATCTGACAGGAGCTTGAGGATCGTTTCATGATGCTTCTGATCGATGCCATGGTGTAGCATGATGCCCCTCAGTAGTTTTGTATGACCCAGCCGAACCGTGACACCCCTTCCTGCCATCCAAGGGAGAGTCTGAAGAACTTCGAACGCGACTGACAAAACCTCCGCGTCGCTAACAAGACTTCCTTGCTGGGAGTAGACGATATCAAAGGCACACTCCACAAGCTCCCTTGGATGAAGTCCAAACACCCTCCTTTCTCGGTACACTTTGTCAATTGCATAGCGCTTCAAATGAGCCACGCCAGTCCGTCCAACGTAGCGTGCAAATCCGAGCCTTAGATCATAAGGGATGGACACGATTCCGCCACCATGGTTGAGAAGATTGACAGCCGCATCCGTCTCTGAGTAAGCGGAAGACTTTGGCATCAGAAGAGGGGTGTGAAGCTCGATGGCTCCATGTCTTTCAAACACTTGGACCACCCTCTTCTTGACTCGCTGAATGAGGAATAAGGACCCGTTCAAGTGGGATGCTTGTCCTTGGGTTTGAACTTTTCCCACGTCAAGATCATAGGTGGCGTTTTCAACAGAGCCCACTTCTTGCCCAAAGCAGGATGCGATAAGGTACTTGTAGGACTTGGTTTTAGAGCTCCGGAGTGTTCGAGTGAAAATGTCCCGCAGCTCAGCCTCTTCCAAGTGAGGTGGGGGAAGGTAGTCTGACTGAAGGAGCTCTGCGGATGAAGGACGTTTTGTGTGATCGTGGTTCAACAGCCACCTATCGAAACCGTCTTTTAGGTTCACTGCTAAATTGTTTTTTGTAGGACACTTACGTTGTTATGTGAGTCACTTGTGGAAACAAAGACTGATCAAAATCATCAGGGAAGACTGGAGCATCCTTCCGAAGGCTCATGATGACTCGAACCCTCTCCATCCCTGTGGACGTAGGATGGTAAAACATCTCAAACAGAATGATTCCTAGACTATAAATGTCTACTTTCTAGACAAAGGGGAAAAATAATCAGTTGAGTTATTTTCTTAATAATAATTCCACTTGCCTGATTGTAAGAAGCTCTCTGTCCAGTTGACATGAGTTCAGGGGCAACGTACAAAGCAGTGCCAACCTGTCCTGTTTTTTGGTCATCAGTAAAGTCTAAGGATCCGCCTAGTCCCAGAATCCCACCCACTTCTTGCAGCGTGTCATCCAAGGATCTATAAGACATGGCATTGACTTTGAATATTTTATATTTTCATTGACAATTTTATTTTTACTTTGGAATGATGTTGGAAGTTGTGGCCAGGCCGAAGTCCCCAATTTTGACATGATCATTGAGGTCCAAAAAGATGTTAACAGCTATAAAGAGAAAATTAATTTTTGTAGCCTGTAAAAAGTTGACTTTCTCTTACGTTTCAAATCACGATGAATCATTCCCTGCTGATGGATATGGACGAGGCCTTCTACAATCTCTCGAAAAAGTCTCCAAGCCCGATCAACATCCTCGTACAAATTGTTCTCAATTGCAGTTCTGGGACAAGTGTAAAACAATTTACATTTTCATGCTTAATTTTTCAAAGCTTAAAAACCTACTTTAGGGTACTTTTCTCACAAAATTCCATTTGAATATACAAGTATTGAGACTCATGGAGGAATGCTGAGACGGAGAGTGCCGAGCTTAAATTTTTGGATGCTTCGGGGGACCCTGGGTCATTTTCAGTCGACTGTGAAGAAGCAATCCGATTGCCATTTGGAGGAGATGCAAGAGGTTCGTCGTCTTCAAAAATAATTTCTTCAGAGTCTTCAATTGTGAGCCGTCTGAAACCAAAGAACAAAGAGTTGCAGTTGCTCAGTTAAAAAAGGTGTTAAGAGGGCATTACCTGAAGGAGGTACCAAACAGGTCATCTTCACTACTTTCATCTGATTCATATCCACACCCTGGAGTCTGAGCGATGGAGACACTCCACTCGGAATTCCCATTGTCAAAATTGGGAGCTAGATCCTCAACGTTGTCGAGAAATCCCAACTGTAAAATAGACAAAATTGAAAAATCGACAAAGCGAGACAAAAATTCATTTTTATTACACTATTTTGCTTGTTTTTCAATTCCATCCTCTGCACACGTTTGCTAAGCTCCAGGGATGTTGACACAGACTCTGTGGTGGTCGTCTCATCATCACTCTCAATCACAGTTTCAATCCAGGAGTTAAAGTACCGGACCACATTTTCATGATTGAGTTGGGATAAGAGTTTGACCTCTCGAGTAATCTTTTTGTTCAGTTGCTTGTTTTTGGGGTTGAGTCGGATTCGTTTCAAGGCGTATATCCTGCTGTCAAGTTGATTCTTGACCTGAAAAAAAAATAGATAACAATTTAAAAGGCAATTTAAGTGACTTTTTAAAGTACCTTTAAGACTTCACCAAATCCTCCATGGCCTAAGATTTCGAGAACTTCAAACTCGCTTTGAAGTCTCCCCCCATGCCCCTTGAATTGAGGAATTGAGAACTTTCCTGGGAGGTCTGGAAGGGCGTCTCTTTCCTCCTCCTCTTCATCTTCTTCGTGGTGTGTTCCCTAAAAAATTTCAAACATAATCGAGTCAAAGACATCAAATTTGCAAAAGGACATTATTGTACCTTGTTAACTTTTGCCTCAAATTGGTCAGGGCGTCTAAACTTAACTTGAATCTCTTGTGTTAACTGGATTTTGAGAAAGTCGTGGGCTAGGAGCTCTTGGGCAGACCATCGTGAGTGTTCAATAGGAGTAAGGCATCTAAGAATCCAAGTAAAGATAATAACTTTGACAAATGATTTTTTTCTACCTTCGCAAAAAGTCTTGTAAGCTTGACGGAATATCGGTTGGAATGGAAGGAACAGTCGAAGTAGGCAAATAAGACCCATGGACCAGGCTGAGAATGATGGTCCCAAAACGGTAAATGTCCCCCTTCTTCCCTCCTCGTCCAATCGAGGGTGGGAAAGGATCTGGCACCTCTGGAGTCTTGTTGAAGGAAGTCAACACTTCGGTCAGTTTCCTCTCGATTCCATAGTCTGTAAGTCGTACTTCTCCTACAAGAAATTAAAAAGCAATTGATTAAATCTAAGAGACAGTTTGTTTGTCTTGTCTAAAAAAAACCTGTGGTATCCAGGAAAATACTCGTGTCTCTCAACCACCGATGAACAACATCATTTTTGTGGAGATAACTCAGTCCTTGTAGAATCCCCTTGGCAACACGTCGGACAAGGGGGATGTCCAGCCCCACAGCTCCTTGTAAATATGATTGGAGGGTGGTTCCACGCACAAACTCCTTGAAAAGTAAATCAAAAGATTTGCTTTAATTATCCAAAATGAAAGCAATTAACTAACTTGAGCCAAGTCTACTAAAAAGTTCCCAGGCTCATCCTGTGGAGTAAAGGATTTGACTCCAAAGTAAAGTATGATATTGGGATGGTCCAGCTTCTGTAGAAGACCCAAGTCTGTCTGAAAACCATGGACCTGAAGACAAACAACAAATTAAAAAATGAGTCATCGTGGCAACAATAATTATTAAACAATCAATGATCCTACCTGCTTAATGACATTGTCCAAAGTGAGGCAATTGTCCGTAGTCCCAACAACTTTAACTTCTTTCCCTTTTTTGTCCAACTTGGCAACAAACCTCCACTCAGAAATGGCAACCAGATTCCCAGATCGAGACAACCCACAGTAGACTTTGGACCCTCGTTCACTTTGCCCTACCAAACTTTGGTTTAAAAAAGACATTTTTTACAAAGATTTCTTGAGTACCTAGAACTTCTCCTCGATAGAATAAATTAGAATTTTTCCCAGAAGTAAATTCTAAGAGTGACAATTCTGAACAGGATTCTGAGTAGGAGTTATCATCACCACCACTTCCTTCTGAGGTGCTTCTCCTTTGCTTCTTTCGACCCTGGGGATTGTTATTATTATTATATTTATTGGACTTGAAGGATCCTCCTCCTGGGAATAGATTTGACTTTGTAGGTGATCCATTCGGACTCTCTCCAGGGCTTGAGTTGGAATTATTCCGGAGGGTGGTGGTGGATATTGGCTGAGAGCGTCGTTGTTCCTTGACTTTCTTGAGTTCTTCTCTCTCTTCATTTTGCTTTCGAATGATTTCTTCTCTTATCGCCATTCTCTATGACAATTCAAATTAAATTTGTAAAGTCGACAAGAATTTAAGCTGACCTCTTTCTCTTTTAAGTCAACTTGACTCTGAAGATGAGCTTCTTTGACTTGCTTCTGCCTCAGGATCATTTCATCATGGAAGGAACCCACGGAGGTTTTTTGGTGGGTGTATAAATAAGTCTATATAAAAGAAAGTGTCGTAAATTAGCAGAAACAAATAACAAATCATCATCGTCACACCCACTTACTTCTGCGTATGAGAGGAGTTGGTAAATCATTTCTTGGCCAATGCACTCTGCACACATTTTCCCCAGCTCCAACCTCAGTTCTTCCAGTTCCTGGGACGAGAGTCCTTTGCTGTTGACTACAGTCAGTTCAGGTACCATGGCAACATGAAGATAGTTAGCTTTCTTCATGGAAAAATAAACATGTAAAAAAATTACATTTGAGGATAGTCCAAAGGGATGAGTAGATGAAGGGTGAGGTATGTAGGTATTTTTTGACCATGTCCTCCTCCTCCTAAGCTGCTTCCTCTTTGAGGGAGGAGTCTGACAGAGTATTGAAGGGGGTCTTTAGATCCTACTACTGCCACTTCTTCAACGTCAAAAACGTAGTTGGCCTGAACAAGAACAGACTTTTTTTACAAAGAATAAACCTAAAGGGTCTTATACCTTCACAACTTCCAACTCATCCACTTGACGCTGTCTAAGTTCCTTGTCCATCACACCACCACGTTGTTTGCTTCTGGATATTTTCCAAAATCCACCAGACCAAAGGCACACTGGGAAAAGAACAAAAGGAAAGTAGTCGAGTGAAATGTCAATTTATTTTTTAGGACGTACCTTTTTCATAATTTTGATGGAAGTACTTGTTTTTTACTCGATTTAATACTAATAACTATAGTGTCCAGTGGAACATCCTTTATTTTCATCTTCTTCGTAGGAATTAAATTTAGTTAAAAATGTATGCAGTGCAAAATAAACGACAAAAGCACATGCCAAGTCAAACCGAAAATAAACCTTTGTGATTATGACGAAATGGTACTTTTGGTTTACTACAGAATGGTCCTTATGGTTCCGACGTTTATTTCACAAAAGTACAAAAAGTACAAAAGACGAAGTGACGTGACTTTTTGCAACACCTTTAGTAGGGATCCCCCTTCCGACGCGGGGCCTTTCCTCCTCCTTTAGTCCCCCTCCTCCCTTTCTCCTTTACACGCTCTGGGAAGCTGTAGCACCCGTCTTTCTTAACGAGCAATCCATTCACCTCCACACCTCGGATTGCCATGTTGATGGCTTCGGCGTTCTATTATTATTGTTGTTATTGTTGTTTATTATTGTTATTGTTTATGATGGGGATGAGGATGAGGATGAGGATAAGGATAAAGATTGGGAGGTGAGGATATAAATGTACCTTTTGTGCCATGCCGCGGTGGATGTCACTCCTGATGATCCCCTCCCCTCCTAAATCCCTCACTACCTCCAATACTTGCTGCTCCAGTGACTTTGGCGTCTTCGTCGTCCCGTTCAAGAGGACCGTGTCCACGGGGACGTTGGAGTCGATCGAGGTTTCCTTTGGTTCCTCCCCTCCATCTTGGTGGGATCTCGCCTTCCCTGCCATTCCTGTAAG
>JAQIWU010002340.1:0-12479 GCA_034696445.1 Isotomiella minor
ATGGAATGTAAAAAAAGTGAACTTATTTGCATCTTAGATAAGGAAAAAGGAAAAAGTAGTTGAAGCTTTTATTATTGTTCTTTGGAGGGGAAAGTATAATCTCTGGGATAGACAGAGACATACTAATGGAAGGTTTTCGCGATCGAGTTTTTTCTGGCTTCTGTTGACATTTAGAGAATTGCTGCAAGCAGGTTATCATCAGGCAGTTGTGTCTTGTTCTTTATTTTGCCAAGTGTGCCATATTTATTTGAAAAAGAAAGAAAGAACAAACACAGAGTTTGATCCAGAGAGCCCCAGCCGTTTCTTTAAAAGTCAGTGAGCATAAAATGATTCCATCATCCCGATCTGCTCAAAGAAATAAGCAGCTCCTCCATCCATGCGTATATTAAGTCAGCATTTGACTTTTTTTGTCTCCTGTTTTTGTGATCTGCAAAAGGATTGAGATGAATTGTCGATAAAAAAAAGGACTGTTATGATAACTTGAAGAAGAGACGCGGAAAAAACTAAGCATACCTAAATCGGCTTATGGGTTTTAGGCAGTTCTTTCCAAAAAAGAAAGAGTAGGGGAAAGTTGTTATTATTATTATCGTCAGGGCTTTAAGTAGTCTTTTTTAGTGAAAAGGTTGGTTTGGTTTGTTTTTGGCCTATGGAGAAAGAGAGGCTGACTTACTTACTTTTTGTGGGATAGGTGAAAGCACGAGATGAGATAACGGGGACAATGTCCGCTTTGGGAAAAGTTCAGCTGTGGGCTGTAACATCATGACTACTCGTAGAGAAAGAGAAAGCATACAGGAAAAGAGAAAGAAGAGAGAAAACTATAAATAGAATTTATTGCATAGTATTGCCACTGTAAACGCAAAAGGGTTGCACACTTCCACTTCCCAAGTTTTATTTCCACTGTAATTTTGTATCAATTCTTTCTTTCTTTCTCTCTCCTCTCTTGTAAAGAGATCGTGTGGACTCAGGGATTCTGACTTTCTGCCTTCCTTCTTCTCTGAGAGATGGATGGAATCCAGCTAGGGTACATGTGTCCATGTGGTATCGTTTTTAGCATTAAACCCCATCCCAAAATGTGAGACTGAGAGTGTGTGTAGTCTCTACCTGGAGATTATCTTCTGTGACAGAATGGAGAAAGCGAAGAAAGATCTCATGTTGCCTACCTATGCCCTTTCTCTTATTTTGTGTTATCTTGCTCAGCCAACCACATACAACGACGGTCGACATGCTGCCACGATTTACTCTTAAATTGCATAATTTATTATGCCTCAATAAATTGCTGTTGTGCCTCGTATCTTTTCAATTACGCAGTACCTTCGGTTTTGGATGGCATCTTCTGGGTGGATTGGCTCCTTCCTGCTCATGTGTGGTTCCTTTTTAAGGACCGTTTTGTCCTCACTTCTTGGTAAACGTATACCACACTTTTAGCACCATAGTCTGCGATGAATCAGAATGTGAAATGGAATGATCTCATATCGTTATTGAAAATGGTGTATAAATACGGGGGAAAATTATGCTTCAGGCGTGCCGGAAAATTGATCCAAATTCTCTCAAACATTCGAATTATCTATGTCCCCCAAAACTTTTCGTTTGCAGAGAGAACATGGACCTCATTCTTTAGGGCATGTGTGGTGAAGATGGAAATTGAAAGTTTTAGATTCCAAAGATTTGTTGAGGAAAGAGAGAAAGTAGTAAAGTAAGTAAAGTGCTTGTGGAAACTGATATCGACAGTAGTACAGTGAATTCGATTCGATTATGGGGACGATGAAGGCAGGCCGGATGGTGTCTTCTGATAAGTCAAAAGATATTCTATTACCACTTCAAGAAGCCCAAGGCTGGTGAAGTGAAGTGAAGTGAAGCTTCTATACTGGTCAACCAAGCTTGTAGATTCTTTACCTCTTCTAGAACTTTTATGTAAGATAAGATGGCCTCTCCTTCCTCCTCCATTTGATCCTTGCACAAATCACCAGCAAAAGAAGAAGTGTAGGACTGAAATGGAAGTCCTAAGTTATATCTAGTGGTGAAAGTATAAGCATGAATCATACGCCCAAAAGTGGAAGAGAGAGAGAGCACTCAAAGAATGGAATGTACATTGAAAAAGGAGATTTTCTGATTCGTCACATTACATACTTCAAAGACAAAAAAAAATCTCTTTTTGTGAGTGTGGAGAACGAAGCCATATTGTGCCAAAAAATGTCCTAGATCTAGATAATACAAATCTCAAGTGTTTCAATAAACATCGATATCCTTTACGTACTTTCTCCTCTTTCACTTCTACCTTCTTTTGTACGCGACAAAGAAAACAACCCTTTTTTCCTTTGACATGGCATTTATCTTATCTTTCGCACAATTTTCTTTTAAAGTGTTTTGGGTGACCCAAATAAAAAGACGTATGTGAGCGTATGGAATATTTTAAAATACAAAAGTGAAGTCTGAATTATTCCCGTCTTCAATAGCCACCAAGTGCCAATAATAGCTCGTAGAAAGTCGACAGTGTCGTTCATTGTTTACGTATTTAGATGCAGTTCTCAAGCCTGGTACTTGTGATAAGTGACTGATGGTGGGTGAAAGTTTTTTTTTGAGTGAAAGTGCGTCGTCCTTCCCTCCTTGTTTTTTATGAGATAGAGAAAGTAGGACCATGTTTCTTCTCTGTCAGTGTGTCACTACTACTGGTTGTTAAAATTCACTTAGGCCATTTTCCCTTTCTCCTTCTCCACCACTTTTTTTGCACCACACACACAGTCCTTTTCGCTTACTTTTGAAAACAACTTCTTTTTTCCCTTCCAGCAAAAGTTGGGTTGTGGATTTTTAGGATTTGGATGAGATGATGATGATGGTGGTGAAGTGAGCACAATGAGCGTCAAGTTAACTTTTGGTGAAGCACAAAAAGTGGAGAAAGTCGAGAGTTAAAGTTGGACGGAGGAAGGCTGTAGAGAAAGAAGAAGTGATTCGACAATATAGAAGCTCTATTTTCGGATTAACATGACTCACACACAAGTTTTTTTTATTGGGCAACTTTGTTATATAGAAAGGGAAAGAGGAGTGAGGGATTCTGACACTTGGAAGGGAAGTTTCTTTATACCAGACTGTTGCAGTCTTTTCTTCTACTACGATTCATCTTTTCCGTGAAAGTTTAAAGTTCATTGGGCACATCGGCCAAAATGAAGAAGGATTTTTTCGCCTAAAATGCTGAAGGCTAATTCTTCAAATCCCAAGAAAGAAAGGGGTCTCCTCTTCATGTCATAACTAACTTTTTAAAAAGTATGGATTTATCATGAACTTTTTCATCTTTTTTTTCAGCCAATTCTCCCTCCGGCGAAGAATGTATTCAAATCCGACCCCACAGCGTGTCTGTCCACTCTTACAAGACCCCCACTTTCTGCGACTTTTGTGGAGAGATGCTCTTCGGACTGGTGCGACAAGGACTCAAGTGTGAAGGTAATTTTTTAATTTGTTAATTTACAACGTATGGAACTTTTATCCCGAGTGTTAATTGTTTCCGGGTTTGGAGTTCAAAGAGTTCAAATACTAGGTAAAAGAGATATACAGAGAGACTCTCTGGAACTTTTTTCAAAGCAGCAGGGTTTAATTGGTAATTCAACGGATGAATTGGACATGAAAGACGGAACTTAATGTCGGTGTAGAAAAAGAGAGTTAAATGCTGAGTTGGCATAAAATAGGTCTGAAATGGGAAAAGTTTTTTTCTCCATTGGAAGTCGACTCAATATCAGGTAGAGAGAATTGTCCCTTTTCTTCTTTGGAAATGAATCCCTTCCTTCCTTCCTCCTTAATTAAAATAGAACTCTCTCTCTCTCATGTAATTGCAATTTGAGCTTGATATCTTCTCTCTTGGGGAGAGAGCTCGTTAAGATAAGGTCCATGGGTCTGTGTAAAGGTGCGACGACATACTTTGACAAAGTCCAATCACTAGTATCCTCTTTGTTTGACTGGTAAATACCCTCAACACTTTCCTTTTTCAACATCAAAGACAATTTTGAAGGACCATGATGTCAGAGTGAAAAGCGATGATGAATGATAGTGGCAATGAGTAAGTTATAACCGGACCAAGCGAAAGACTCTTCTTTTGGAGAGAAAGTCAATCATATATAATGAATGTTTACTTTCGGAGAAGAGAGAGAGTAAACAATTTTGAAATTGTAACGCCTGGCACGATTCCAGAGAAGTCCTCTCATCAGCGCATTTTGTTCCAGAAGGGAGTCCTTGGGAGTGAGTACATTCTGTATAAATAATGACACCTTATCTTTTTGTTTGCAGGCTGTGGCTTAAACTTTCATAAGCGATGTGTCTACAAGATTCCCAACAACTGCAGTAACAACTACCACAGCAAGAGACGTCGCTCATCCACCTCTCGGTAAATAATGCAAAAGTGACATGTCTTTTTTTTACGACTAATTGGGACTTTTTATTCTCATCAGTGCATCACCATTCCTAATCCCACGAAGCCCATCAGAGTCCGGATCCATTGGCTCTAATTCTGGACTGTCTGACGACAATGGCTCGCCATCCACTATTGGAGGATTGGTAAGATAGAGCCCTTTGGTCACTCTCCAATAAACTTTCATTAACGATGGTTTTAAAATGGTACTTCATTTCATTAACTATTCATGATAGAGCACAGAGAGGTAATCACTTACAAACCCTCTTGCGTCATTCGCTCAAAAAAACTGTCACCCCGCGGATCGCGCGTGTGAAAAGTCATGCGGTGTTTCAATGAAAAATTCAAAACCGTAATAGGAAAAGCCACATAAAGCTGTCACGTAGTTTGTTACGTGTTGGCTAAAATTACGTGTTGGCTGCTAAAGTCAAAGCATGACGAGTGAAAATGATCGACACGACAGGACAGGACGGCCTTTATTTCCTCCATAGTGTGCTTGCTTGCACCTGTTTGTTCCTTCCGTCGCAGAGGAGTCTGGAGCTGGAAGCGACTGTTTAATAATAGAAAGACATTTTGAAAATTACACTCCTTCCAGAGTGGCATGGCTGGGTGGCCTAGAGGTGAATACAAATGAGCATAAATTCACATTGTCTAAAGACAATCCATCTCATTTGTGTTCTATGTACGCATCTCATCTATTTTATGTCTTTGTCTTCGAATGTCTCTTTCTTCACCACTTTTCTTTAGAGGGCAGTACCGACTAGATATGCGTCTTTGATCTAATTTATGTATACAAATTGCTACAACCAATCCCACCACCATATTTCGATAAGCGTTGAAAATTCAGCCATTTTAAGCTCGAGACATAAGATGTAAGTTGTGACGACATTAGGTTCCAGCCAAAATGCAGTTTAGACTGGATTTTGAAGCGGTAGGATTTTAGTAAGTTGCTGAAGGCACTTTTCTCCTTTGCTCTAATGCTTCTGTGGAGAAAGTGGAAGGGAGGAGAGGAACAAATTATGCAAATGTTTAGCACAATAAATTAATGAGAAAGAGAGAGGAACCCTCTCATTTCATGAGAATTTCACCTTTTTCATTCTACAAAAGATAGAAGAACGTGTCTTTCTTTTTCATATCATAACTATTTTCTTTGTAGATTCCACGTCAATTCTCCTTCATCAAAGCGCAAATGATTTGAGGGAGAACTTCTGTACGTCCTTTTATTGAACTCATGAAGGCGTGTAGCTTCAAAAGGATGAAATAAAAACAGTATTAAGCTGGAACGGTGAAAGAATTTAGAGTAGGGAATGAATGGCACTGACATTTCACTCTGCCCCAGAGCTTTATTCACTTTTTTTACTATCCGGTGAACCTGTGTAATACTTTCCTCTACCCGTGGTGACATTATTATTGTGATCCTCTGTGTATTGAATGACATGGTCTTTTCTTTCTTTTTTTCTTTAGTTGGCTCCAGCTCCGTCAAACGGAAAACGAAGCAGGTCCCCATCCCTGGGAGGAAGACCACCTTGGGTGGAGAGGGAAATTGCAACCAGAATCAAAATCCCACACACTTTCATGGTCCATTCCTACACTCGACCCACAGTTTGCCACCAATGTAAAAAGCTTTTGAAGGGGCTGTTCAAACAAGGCCTCCAGTGTCGAGATTGCAAGTACAATGTTCACAAAAAGTGTATGGAGAAAGTTCCAAAGGACTGTGCGGGTGAGGCTCCAAAAGATATGGGTAAGTTTTTGACGTTAGCTTAAAGTTACTTATCTCCATTCATTTACAAGAGACTTCCTGTCATAAAATGGATTTTAAAATGGGGTTTTCTCAGAATAGCTTTAGGATGATAAGGGATGAGTTGAGAGGAGGAGATGATGACATGGAATGTGAGTGTTTGGGATGAGTGGAATCCCTTTGAAACGTCTTGTCGGGAAAAGTCAAAAAGAGAAAGTTGGCAAGTCAGAGAGAAAGTATCTGTAAGTAGGTTGTAAGTAACTGCAAGTGAAAGCTATTTGGTGGTCGCCGAAGAATCAGGGCAAAGAGAGAGAGAGAAGAATTACTACTTTCTCCACCACAAGTTTTATGTAATCATCATGTGCCTTTGCGTCATTTTACACTTAGTCAGACATCATGGGGAACATTGTTTTCGTTCCAATTCCAGTGGAATTTATAACCATCTTTTCTTCTTCTCACAAATTCTATATTTTTTGTGCTTTGTCAGGTTCCTCATTCTCCTTTCAAGAATTTTAGGAGGGCTGAGATGGAGTAAAGTGCTTACCTAAGTCGCATTTGGCCGAGAGCAATTTTGGTTTGTACAGAAATGAATAGGAATTGTAATTATTATTATTCCCCATGGTGGTTAGCTGTACTTTTTAATATCATGGTTGGATCTTGGCTTCGAAAAAAGTGTTTCAATTTTGTTAATTGCTTCTATATGTTTTATTCAAAAGCTGTGGAAGGATAGTTTAAATTCATTCGCAGAGGCACAAAGGAATTTTTTCATTTTTTTGCATTCCTTTACGGCCTAATGGCTTCTTCAGCAATTATTATTTCTGGGGGAGTGCCAATTGGGATCCTCTGGGGGAGACTTTAGATAACAATTTTTAGGAACTTGCTTTTTAAGTCTGACGAAAGTAAATGTCATAGAAGATCGTGTTTTATATCATTTAAGGGATCACAAAGATAAGCTCTCTGCACTCCGGAAGCACTCTTCCTTCAGAGGCTCTCGAAGTACAAACCATTTCGTACCGGAAGCTACAAGTGTTCTGCTTTTAAAGTGTAAAGTCAGATGAAATTTCAAATGTCAAAGCATTTCCCGTAGGCTGCTGAATTTGAGGATTTAAGTGCCTCAGCGTAAATTACAAAAAAATATTGAATAAAATAGCTCTCAGAAGGCTCTAGATGTTGCGTGTTTAGAAAATATAGAAGTTTTTGTATTGTGGCTTAAAAATGTCCGATGAAATCGTGCCAGTAGCTTTGTGCGTCATATCCTAGAAAAGAAGTAAAAAATTCACTTCTTGTTTACGTCCTTCCTTCAAATAAGTGTAAAAGACTTATCCAAAAAGCACTCCACATCACAACTCTCATATTTTTATATATTTTATGCACGGGTATCTTTATTTCCTCAGAGTTGATCTGATAAAAACCTACAAAATTCTTCCCCCAAAAAAATCTCTCAAACTCTCCTCTCTTAAATCTATGCCTCTTGGGTTTTAAATGAACGACAGTTGAACCACAAAAAATAAACTTTTTTCTCAAGTTAAGTTGCGTGTTCTCACGTATAGAAAGTTGGTCTCTCTGCAGATAGAAAGAAGATAGACAGACGAATGGGAAAAGTTTTAGGTTACCACAGGGTAATTATTATTATTGACGGTTTCTCGCTTTCTCTCTTCTTTTGGGATCTTACGATAGGATGATGATGACGGACACGGAAGTATAAAGGAAGGATTTATTGAATCGCTTATCACAAAATTTGTTCGTGTGCTTGAGATTAGTCTTGTGTTATGAAAGGAAAGAAATTATAAGCCTTCTCACACCGGTTGAATTTGAGGAAAAAGAGTCTAGAGATGCTCTGGACTACTTTCTCCATTTCACATGTCACTTCCTCCTTCCGTTTTACCACTCTTCCTTACATCTCAAAAAAACTTGCTCTCATCTCAGTTAATGCCTTCGATAAAACTCCTTTATGGATTGACTAGAGAGTGAAAGTGAACACTTGTACTTCTATACATTGCAGGGGAGGCGTCCAGTCAGGAAAGTTTTGAGTCTGACAAGAACCCATCCATCGGAAGCCGTGACAGCAACGAAGCCTTGGAGGATGACTCGGATGACTCTGGCTCCCCTCCAGTTGGAACCTCTGACAGTCCAACGACCAATGGGAACGTCACACCCATTTTGGTACGTAGAATCTTTTCTTTTCTTAAAAAAAAGACATTTTATTGTGTGTTTTGTTGGGGGGACAAATTGTCATTCCAGTCACTCTTTTATGTTGTACGACGTTGAGACAGATATGCCTCTTGAGGACAAGATGTGTTCCATCTTTATTTGTGGCATTCGTAATTCTAAGGTCACATTGAGAGTTTGTGTGTGGCTTTCACCAGGCTTGTGTGTGTGGCCTGATTTGAATATGGGTTTTGTAATATTACACAAATTGACTCTCCTCACAATCAGATCAATTTCATTTTGGAATGACTGCATTGTTATGCGAGTCTTCTCAAATTCAAATTCCCTTCATAGTCAGCCCTAAAACTCAGTATGTCAATTTGCAACCATAAATCTTCTTTTCCTCTGACAGAAAAGGAAATGATTCTCTCTCTCTTATTGGCCATTAATTGGCTCCTTGTCGAAAGAATGAAATGCCGCAGTCAGAGGCACTCTCTTTGATCACATCTGTAACAAGGTGGAAGGGTAATAATGGAGAGGGACAGGCAGGTTCAAATGCGTCATGAACTTTGCTCATATCATATCACTTATCTTGAGCGTTGGAACGTCATTTGTTAGCACACACAAAACTGTTATTAATCTCCCCTCAAATCATCTTTACTTTCACTTGAAAAATGGCGAATCTCATTTGCAGCGAAGGCTATGGTTTTAAATTAAAGATAACACAGCCTGATAACTCTCTTATCTGCGTTAGAGGAGTCAGCTCCTTAAGTATAAAAGCCCACAGAGATAAGTAGTCTCTCGAAAGACCAATTTTCTAAAAGCAGTAAAAGTAAAAAACAAAAGCACGCGAAGTGGCAACTTATCCAAGGATCCGCAAAAAGTCTTCTTGACGCTAGGGATAAAGTGAAGCAATCTTTTAACGAGCAACAACAATTTAACAAAAGTGCTGGTCCCAATTAAATGAAATGTACTTCCCCTTTTTTCTGTGTCTGTTTTTTTAAAAGAAAGGGAGACTTGACTTGACGTTTTCAACCGGGTGGTTCTTCTTTTTTTAGTACATTGTTCGGGGAAATCCTACTTCGTCTTGTGTTAAGAAGACTATGGCGAAATTGTGTCTTTTCACTTTTGATAAAAGGAAAGGTCACTTTCTGCACCAAGCAAGCATCCATCACTGCCAGTATTGTCCCAACCCGAAGTGCTATAAAACGGTTTCCTTCCTGTCCCTTTCTTTTATTCCATAGAAGAGGACAAACAATAGAATGTGCTTCACAGGCCAAAAATAATAAAAGAGAATAATAAAATATCTGGAACAACACTGCAGACATCCAATGAAAAGGATTAAGGGTGTTGGTATATATAACGAACGAACGGGCGTTGACATTAATGAATGAGTCCAAATATCTTGTGAAAGCTATGTTTGTATGTACAAAAGGAGTATAGTTTTCGCAGAGTCTTGAGTCTGAAGCAATTAAGGACATTCTGCTGACTGGGTATAGATGGGAAAGGAAACATGACTCTCCATATTGGCATTTATGGTTGAAACTCTTGTTGTAACGAAGTAATTTTATATCTGTTTTTTGTATCCATCTTATTTTATTATCCTTCCGAATTTCACCTTTCACTTTCCTCTCTCTTCACACAAATTGAGTGAAAGCAATAAAAAAGTGTATAGGCTAACACCAATTTGTTCTGTCACGGGATAGAAGAGGAAAACTGCAAGGGTCAGCACGTTTCTACCGAAAACTACCAAAATGTAATTGACAACTTGGTTGTTTCAACTCAATCAATGGTACATAGGTAGCTGTTATATTGGGGTCACTCTCTTTCTCTTTGCTAGTAGATAAATGCTGCGTCTTTCTTTAAATTTGACCACAGACCAATTTGAAAGAGTACAAAGAAACGGTCATTTTTAGCGAGAAGGCCACGCTTTTGCGCACAATTTTAAGAAGAGTTGTCTTCTGCCATCCGTAACTCACTGTCAAAAATGATGTGCGACAGACGTTTTTGTCTTCTAAAGAAGCAAGTATTTAGGCAGTAAACTCTGTGATTTGTGTATCTCCTTTTTTTGTACAACCATTATTCTTGTAAGCGATGATAATAGCCAAACCAGTTATAGTAGTTACACGATTTACGTCGTTTTGCTCCGTCCATCTTCTCTTCTGAAAGCGACTTCTTTCGCTCTTGATTGCTTCTGAATAAATGGAAGCTTTAGTTCTGCTATTTAGTAAAAAGGATGATACCACCATTGGTCGGTTGGTGTACGAGTGAAGAAATAACTGGTCAGTCATGCATTTCGGCTTAAAGGACGCCGGACGATGTGATGGCCAAAATCTCAAGTTTATGCTCACCACAATTCAATGGCATATCATCTCGTTAGTTAGTGTAAATCGAGAATTCATTCACGCCACCAAAACGCCACTTTTATCATCAAATTCAGTCGTCTTTTTGGAAGCCATACGCGCGAGTTCATTGTTGTAAAGTCTTTAAGTTTCTTGTGGTTGTGTGAGGTGTCCTTTTGTTTGTAATCTAAGGCTGTGTTTTTGCAATAATGGATGGTCAAACGTTGTTCTTATTGTTCTCTCGTCGCCTTCGCCGGAAGAGGAAATCTTGGAAGGTGTTGAGATTCTTTCATTTAGTTTATAACTAGAGGTTGATGGGGTGTGTGTTTGGGTGGATTTCTTTAAAACGCTTTATGTGTTTTATAGGTTGAAGATACCGACTCATCCGAGGAACCTGTGAAACTTCGAACTGCAAGGTAATTAAATTAAAATCCCTTTCGCTCATTTTTTTGCAACGATTACAATTGAGAGCGTGGGTAATGTTGCATCTCTCATTGTGTAAGCCAACCTGTCCTAATTTTTGAAACCAGTCAGTCATCGTCCAGTTCGTTTCTTTAAGATTTCAAAGTCTCTTGTATGTAGGTTAGTACTTAAAAGCTTAAAAAGCAAAGGAAATGCACGCTTCTGAATTAAGTAGGGTAAGGGCAGTCAGTCATCCCCGTTTTCTTATCAAAAACGCAATAATAATAAACGTTTTTATGCTGTAAGCAAGTGGATTACTTGCTGTTTCGCTCCAATGCCTCTCCTCCTTCTCAATTTGCACAACTTAGATTCTTGTATTTCAAAAATATCACTCTTTTCATTGAGATCTTGAAACGCAGGGTGGTTATATTGGTACAATAACATACGAACAGCAATCAACGAAGTCATTTAAAACTGCAGGCAGGTAGTGATCATTGCCAATTATGGCTTTGGCGTAGAGGGATTTCCCTCTCCTTGGGCACAAGACACTTTAATCTTTGCAAGTTATCTTGGGTTATTTAGAACCATAAGTACGCTGCTGTTTTTTGTTGCAATACACTCAAATATGCAGGCTTTTATATCACTGAAATGCGACGTGCATTTCAGTTTGTGAGGTAGGCAAAAAAAGAACATTTATGTACAAGCTACTTAAAAGTGCATACTTAAAATATTTTATTATTATGGCTGAACGAGCTATCATACAGGAAAATTAAAGGATTTTTTGCATTTTTTGTGTTTTCAAGTTACAACTTTTTCTTGAAAGTTTCAATGGTCTTTTTAATGGTCATTATTGTGTTTAGTTGTTGTGTTTAGTGTATAGGAAATGGAAGTGCAAAAATAAAATAGTGGGGAACGTTTGTTTTTAGAAGTTTATAGAAGCTGGAAGTAAAATTATCAGCAGCAATAAAATAATGACAATTTGGATTTTTTAGTCCTACTCAAAGCAATAACATTCCACTGATGAGGATCGTCCAATCTGTAAAACATACAAGAAGGAGGGGTTCCAAAATTATCAAGGAAGGCTGGATGGTTCACTTTACGAACAAGGACGGATCCGTAAGTCAATTTTTAACTATTTTTTGGAAGAAATCTTTCTACGGGGAAGCTGAGATTCTCTCATTCGGTTCGCACTTTCTTGAGGTCCATTCATGTGTGCAACCCAGTTTCCCTTTTAAAACTTTTGCAATCAACTAAAAGACAAAGGATAGACGGATTATTGTCTATCTAGATCGCTTTTAATTGTAGGAATTTAGGCCATACACACAAAAGAAAGGACGTATATAGCTTCTTCAATTTCCGAAAGTGTCATGAGCAGCAACAAAAACGTGAAGATGTGCGAGGGGTTTCCATAATCAATAGTCCCTTGTTTTATTGTAATTTTAGGATTCGAAGGGTT
>JAQIWU010002341.1:0-12475 GCA_034696445.1 Isotomiella minor
GCGACTAAGCTGGATTTAGTGAAACTGCTTGATAAGCACAGATCGACCGCTTCCGGACGAAAGAGGACGGACTACAGACTGTCAGTAACGATTCATTTTTGAATTGGGCAACTTCTCTGTGCTTTTTATGTAGATGGAGCACCATGAATTTGGAGGATGGACCTGTGCGCATATCTGATGGTGTTCAGGTGTCACCTGGTGACAAGCTGGCTTTTATGGGACCGGCAAACATGGCCGCATTTCCAGAAAATGGGCTTACAACGGACTCTCGCGTGAGTCTCATCCATCAATGCAGAATGGAAAATGATTACCAGGTTTTCCGGCTATAGACTATACCAGCTTCGGAAGATGGGTGGACATTCAAAATATTGACACCGATTTTTTCTCAGCACCGGGACCGGCTGAGCTCGACAACCGCGAAGAATCCAGAAGTATCAATTGGAAAAAACAAAGTGCAGGAGGCAGGTATTGTTCAGGTGAAAGGCATACAAAATACCGAATGTATTTTGCAATCTTAGGTGTTCAAAATGCAAATTTCATTATAAAGATGACATTGCGGGGAAAGCTCATAAAGCAGGCGTACGAAGCCAGCAGAACGACCCAAGCTATGAGACCCCCGTCTAAAATTGAGCCGGTTGTGGTGAAGAGAACAACTATGGCGGGCGTTAAAGTTCTTCTTTCCGGCAGCAGTAAGTACGACAGCATGACTCTGGGGGACAGGTATATTTCCAAGAATGCAATGGATAACTAATCATTAATTGTCATATACTACAATTCTTATAAACATCCATTCACAATTCTATATAAAGTAAAAAATAATGTTTCATAATAACTCCATTGTAAACGTGATTAATAGCCACCCGGAAGTTGGAATCGGTTGAATGACTGCTCGATTTACTTGAAGTGTAACAATCTTTGCGTATCTTTGTAACTCAAATTTAAGTATTTTCCTTTAAATCATGAGCCATGAAGGGAGTTGCTGTATTAGCCGCAGTAGTAGGCGATGCTGTTGCCTCAGCCTAATTACTAATCACAGATATGTTATATTCACACTGATTGTACTCCTCATCTCACATTTCACTCTGGCCATATTGTTGTCTTTCCTAAGCGCTCGTGTGCAGCTAACCATGACAATTTCCAGCTCTCCCTTGTCCGACGAAGAACTCAGAAGGTTGGATGGAGCCTCCTTTTCTTTTTCCACCGGAAGGCTGGACTCTAGTGGAAAGGTGGGTTAACAACGCATTTAAAAACGTTAATGATTGATGTTTAATTGCAGTTTAAGATACATGACTTTATGTGGGTGGGGGACAAATGGGATAATCTAGCCAAGTCATTTAATGTCTGCCTAGCCACACAAGTAAGTAGACTACAAAAATTATGAAACCATTCTAGCACTAACATTTCCACAAAACATTAGGGAAGCATTGACAGACTCCACTGGCTCCCCCAACTAAGCTCACATTGGGACGGTCCAATATCCCTGGCCATGTACGTCGTGTCACGGTCCCATTGGATTGACTTGAACATAGTGATTGCCTACCTGAGAAAGTGCGTACCCGCCTTTCGGTTTAACTTTGTGGTCCATTTGGTACTACCAGTGGAGATGACGGACACTTGGAATTGGGAGGATGTCAGGGAACCTAGGATGATGGCAACGGGTAGGAGTGGGGCTGCGTTTCAGGATTGTAAGAGCCCGCAGAATACAATACGAGATTTCGTCGCGGCTTCGTCAGAGGACCCGAAGTTAATCTTGTATCCACAAAATCAGTTGCGCAATGTGGCAACAAGGGTAGGGAAATGACGGGTTTACTTTACAATCAAACTGTGTACATGATTGGTGTCTGTACTACAGGGTTGTGGAACACCATGGATATTTTCCACGGATATCGACTTAATTCCCCGCAACCAATCCGCGCCCTCCCTCAACACCTTTCTGACATCCAAGGAAGCTACCAGTTGCAAAAAGTTGAGGACTCTTTCATTTAAGGGAACTCCTAATTGTATCAATTGATGTTTTTAGGTGTGCATTTGTTGTCCCTACATTGGAAGTTTGCCAAAACTGCAGTTATCCCGCCACAAAGCGTGAGTTGGTGACACTTTTGGAAAAAGGAAAGGCGAGATATTTTCATTACAACCTTTTCCACCCGGGACACAAGGCGACGGATTACGATCTGTGAGGTTACTATTGATGCACAATAGCATTCATATTGAGACATTTTATTTAGATGGAAAACAACACATTTGGACGAAGGACCTATCGCAATATCTCACGACCCAAAATTGGGTGAGAGCGATGAGGCATTTTACGAACCATTTTCTGTAGCACCCGCCCAAATACCTGCGTATCCAGAAATGTTCATGGGTTATGGGTACACAAGGGTTTCTCAGGTTCGTGTCCACACCTTTAAATGTGACAATGGAAAAATTGCATCTATTTTTTACTAGATGAAAGCTGCCTGGGCGGACGGATGGAAATACAAGGTGCTGACCCCCATATTCACGGTTCACTGGGGTCTCCAAAACGGGAAGACCGTGAGGAATCCAGGTGGACAACGCTGGTTTCAGATTGACAAAAACCGGGAAAAATTTGAAGGTTTCAAGCAGGAGGTATCTCTCATAGCTTAGAGGTTACATACTTGGGCCCTTATATTTGATTCTTTAAAGATGGAGTTTCGAAGACACCGAAAATTTCCAAACGAACGCAGGCAAACAACAACGACAAAGAAACCTGGGAATAGTACCAAATCAACAAAAGCCAAAAACCCCAACAGTTCTCGCACGACCACTTCGGTGGTTCCAAAACGAAAGCCTACCAAAAGTGAAGTTCACTACGAGTACGCTTTACAATAAAGACTTTAATCCCTCAGATTCTACCTTTTATTTTTTGCAAAAGTTAGCGATGGATTCGAGTAAGAACCGAATACAATATTGACAGCAAACAAAGGGAAACATAAATCTGCATCCCAAAAGGAAGATACAAATTGTATGAATCATGTTTAATCACGCACACTAAAGCAACCTAATGCGTTTGGCAGGTTCTAATTCACACAATTAATCATCCGGACATGTGCATATGCCTGCCTACCAAAAGCAAAAATGCATGCATCAAGTTTGAGCGTGAAAAAGAGAACAAAAATTCTAAACTCAAACTCAACCTACATCAAACTCTGCGGATGACATAAGCGAGAAAAAAGAAATGCATTTAACGTATGTGTACGCCCAAACGATTTTTGGCAAGTCATCAATTATGTGGTTGGATTCAACTATAGCATAGTATTTTGCATGTCGTAATGTGTCTTTTATATAAATAGACTTTCCCCTACTTAAACAAAAAATGTGTTCCATCCAAGCAGATTCCCATCTTCACTTCTGCAGACTATTAAGCGCATTTGCTGTTTAATAGACATACGAAGGAACGTCTTGGTTGCCCTGAAATCAGGAAGAATGTCTTCTAAAAGCCGATTGTTAGCACGAATATGCCAGTTTGTTTATTTTCAATCTTTATGACTTTTAGACCATAAACCTTTGGGTTTGTATGAAACTGTTGCTTCAGACAGAAAATACATTTCAAAGCTCCATTTTTCCGTCTCATCACCCAAAAAAGATAATAAAATAATGAAGATTAAGGCAGAACAAACGATTGGATTTTTGTATGTGGGATTGCATTGAATTTTTCATTAGGGTTGTTGGCAGAGCCTCAACAAGAGTACTCGATTTTTGTGCATTTTTTGTCTGTTCTAAGCAACTATATTTTTAGCTGCTTATGTATGTTTACGAGAGGCCTTTTTGCATTTACATCTAATCATCGCATTCCAAATCATCCACACAGTCGAGGCGTAAACAGTTTTCCAAGGGGAAAATAAAGTATGACGTTGGAGGATTTCTATTATTTATTTGTTCAAGATTTCCACGCAATCTGAAAGCTTCTGTGTTTATCAATGACGCAGTCTCACGTAAATCATACAAAACGGAAATACGGATGCGGGGGAGAACGGCGGACCGAAATTGTCCGTATTGTTCAAGGCATATTATGAGGAAAATTGAGTATATCCACCATTCGCTGGGATGTCACTAAAGTTGTACCTTTCTCTGCTTCAAATGTGAAACCAGACACGGACTATTGCAAAAGTCATGTACACCATTTGAATGTGCAAATGTTCGTTATACCGGGTACACATACGAATACAGTGTAGAATGAGAACGGTTTCTCATTCAAGATTTCTTCCACTTCCTGCACACAGCAGAAGCGATTTTGGCATGTTCGCATTTTAGAACATATCTAAACCGTCTTAAACTTAACCCGGAGTGGTATGTAGTTGGTGTCTCAGTTAGCTTTTACCACTCGCACCACACGCTCATCCTCTCGTATCCTGCTTACTGTTCAACTTGCTCATCAATCACTGGACCCATATTACTTTTGTAGTCACTTCCGCGTTTTGCTTTGACGAAAACTGCCTTCAAGCGTCACACTTTTTCTTTCTTTCCTGGTTTCCTTGTCTTTCCGGCATTTGTGCAGAAGACTGTGGTGTTCCCCAGAACCGAAAGAAATTGAAATTCGGAGGGGCAACGACTGATTGATTTACACAGTGATGGGTCATTGAAGTTTAGAAAAAAGTTTAAAGAACTTTGGTTTTGATACAAAAAAGGATTACAAACAAAGAAACAATTTAATTTCCAAATTGTCTGTGATATGAGTACCTGTACGTAACAGCTTACAATTTTGTGCAAACACGAAAATAATTTAAGAAAGAAGTCACCTTCCTACACAACTAAGCTCCTCAATTTTTTAGCTACATTTTTTGTGCCCGTGACCGTGGAAGGATATTGGTTTTTAAGTACAATTCGTGGGTGTATTGAGTGTCGAAATCTTGACTTGTTAACTTCATTTGGGTGTCATTCATCATATTTGTTCCACTCAAACTCAAGAGAAGATAGTCATCATCTCATTCTGTGAATCATTATCAAAACATCCACAGTGTCATTCCTGTGTGCAAATCCTCTCCTCAATGTCAAGGTTTGGCAACGGCTCAAACAAAGTTTATGTTTGTGTGTTGTTTCTTATGATGGTACATAATTACCCTTGAAATGTTTCAGATTTTAACTCGGGTTTCATAATAAGAGAAAGCCGTCTTCTCCGTCTACGTGCAAAGCAGATCGGAAAGATTGACTCATCCTGCCGTACCTCTAAATCAAGAGAGTGTGAAAAACATGACGTGATCATAGATGCCAAATATCACAGCCTTGCCATCCTGACACATCTCCACTGAAACTAGAATTTAGTCATTCTCATAAACGTGCAAAAATGAAGCCAAACTTGAATTACTACGCAATCCTTGGGGTCACCTCCACAGCTTCCCCGGATGAAATCGTGAGGGCCTACCGTAAAACGATTCTGGAAGTGCATTTGGACAAACTCCTGCCTGGACAGGACCCTGATCTTTGCTACAACACTATCGAAGCCTATCGTGTCCTGTCAAATAGAAAATTGAGGGCCAAGTATGACATTGAACGCGTAAGTCAAATGTGAATTGAGTTTAGAAATTGCATTCTTAATTAATTAATAACATTTTGTAGGATCCGAGTTACAAAGCGACAGAGAAATTCATCCCTGCAGGCTACATCTGTTATGACGTAGGCCAAAGTCAAATGTCCAAAAGGGTCCTCAAAAGTATCTCTGATTGGAAACAAGAGTTTGAGACCCTCAACGTGAGTGGGGATGGGATCAGTGACAACTACTTTGAATGTTTCTCTTCCATAATGGGTACCATACGCACGCCACTTTGATAGTTTCTTGCTCTAACTTGTAACTTGCATTTTTTGTAGGTCAAGTTTTAGAGGTTGAGGATCAAGACAACATGAAAGCACTCATGAACAAAGAAGAGTCATTCACTTGTGCGGTTTGTGATAAGGAATTCCCATCAGAAACGGTAAGAGTGGGCATCGAGGTTGATGAAAGTTCATACGATTTGTTCTCGATTCAGCTACATTGGGAAGAAGTGCTCAACCCCTACATCGCCATGTTCTCAACCGACTCAACAACGACGGATGATGAAGACCCCTTGACCATGAAGCCATTTCTCACCTATTTTGAAAAACTCCTTGGAAAGATTCACTTCACCTGGGAACCTCGAAGTCTGCCATCCTCCCCACTCGGAATCTGGGCATCTCACCAATGGTCGCATCTAGAAAACTGTGACATCGTCGTATCCCGAATCCTCCAACTCCTTCCAACCGAAGACGAATTTGCAGACACTGAATCCTACATCGACTTCATCGAAGAGACTTTTTTCAAGCGGGAAAGAGATGAAATCTTGTATCCTGCCTTGGCATGTCAAATCCTCATTTTCATCCTGGACAACCAACACGATCAAAAAGTAGTCGTCGATAGAGTCCAAGAATGCCTTTTCCGAGACGAACTAACGGAAATCCTGTACTTGGCATGCGTCATGAAAAACTACCTCGGTTGCGATCAGGACGCTTGGATGGTCCTAGCTGACGACGCAGTCAGCAACGAGGAACCAGAAATGGCAATGCTTTGGACGAAGATCCTTTACGAATTTAACGAAATTGATGGAGTCCAGGATGACAGTAGCAACGGACTCTGGTACAATCTGGGAGTAGGGCTGATCAAGATTGATCCCATTCTGGCACACTTCTCCTTCCTCTTCCAAGGCTATGGAGATGATGAGGAGACGGCAGAAGAGGATTGGAATGACCTGGGGGATGACCTTTGTGATAAAGGGCTCCATCTGCCGGCAATCCAGTATTTTACACATGCAGAAATCTGCAAAAAACGGTACTACTCAAAACACGAAGACGAACAAGACGAAGATGAAGAATATGGAATTGAGAAACTCCTTCTCAAAAGCAAATCTCGACTTAAAAACTCAGACCGCGCTGGAGCCTCCCTCTACCGGAACACCTACTACTCCCTCAAAATCAAGTGTCTTCTGGCCAAACTCCAGGGAAGGCCCAGGAATGAAGCAGAATCGGAATTCGACTCTGAGTTGGAACAGCTGGTCTCCATGATTGACGACCTTGACACTACGAATCCAATCGAAGGGTTTCGAATTGTTTCGAAGATGTGGCCCAACGCGTTTGAGTCTCCCGTCTGTCAGGAGATTCATAAGGGGACGATTGCCTTTCTAAGAAGAGGGAGACTGAGCACGACATCTTTCGGCCTGATTTTAGGTGCACTGCATTTCCTGACGAGAATGAAGATGACGAAGAGGAGTTTGGTGAACTTCAGAAGGAGCTGTCTTCAGAGTGTAATGAAATGGTCCTGAGGCAAATCCAGCAGAGTATGAAAACGAGTGACTTTAATCTCCTTCTAGACGTCCTTCTTTTTATCTGTCAAGCAGCTTCCCCACGGTGCATTCCCGCCGTGTCGCAAATCCTTAACGAGATGGAGTTGGGGACCCAGTCCCAAGTCATTGAAAAGAGTCCGCACTTGAAAGCCATGAAACTCCTGATTGAAGGCACAGACGCGAAGATAAAGAGGGATTGGTTGACGGCAATGAATCACTATCAGAATGCCCTCTTCTGTAGTCCAGAGCTGGTGTACAGAGTCCTCCCCTGCATTTCCAGACTGACTCAGGATATTGAATTCCACGAAGCCATCCTCACTCAAGTCCACGAGGAAGTGAAGGAACTCAAGGAATTCTTCGATTGCGAAGAATACCCAGAGGTGGATACTCTATCCGCAAAAAAGAACGCAAACCGAAACTCTCTCGTCATAAGCGACATATCCCCACAAATGGACTTTGGGTATAAAAATTCAATTTCCAAAATCCAATCTGATGCAGATGCTATGAACAATCCTCCACCACCTCCAGAAGAGGGTGCAGAACCACCTCCGGTAGAAACCAATACACCATTGGTCACCCTGGACAAAACTGAAGAGGCCATCGGCTCAGGGAAGAATCAAGGACAGCTGAATGCAGCCCTGTCTTACATCGATTTACTAAAAGCCCTCCCAACTCCCTTCCAACCAGGCCCCATTGTCATGGCAGCCTCCCACTTTCTGAGAGCCATGGATGAAACAACGGACCCTGGAAGTCTCTTCGCTCTCCGGAATGCAATCATGCAGATGGCCGAAAATCTACTCAAGATTGACAAAAAGACGCAAGCTTCCATCCAGCACGGGCTATCGCATAAACATATGCTCACACTACTTTTGTCTGCTCATGAGAAGCTGAGCAAAGCCATTAGTAGCCAGAGCACAGCTGGTGGAAGCGAGGATAGTGGGAGTGAGGCGGATTCTGAAGATTCTGCTGAATTGGCGGAGCAGAAAATTGATTCGGAACAGAGCGACAGCATCGACTTTTCAAGAAAGACGACGGGGCTTTGTGAGATTCCTTCATCAGAAGACGAAGACGGTAGCGACTCTACGGAATCCGGAAGTTCCAAACGTCCAAAAATGAAACGTCTTAAGAAGACACAAAAACAAAGCAAGCTTCGACGCTCATCTTCATCTTCTTCCGTGAAGGGGCCTGGCGTCGACCTCATCAAAACCTCGGATGCTCACCTAATTTCCAAATTCGTGAACAACGTTGTCAACTTCCCAAAAATCCAACCTCTAGCCAACATCCCGACCCTCAACTGCTCGGACCTCATGTACGTGGAAACCCTAGGAAATTCCTTTCTGAGTCAATTTTGCAACGAAAAAGTGTCTCAGCAACATCAATCCCTCAAAATCCCAAAACATCTTCACGCCTACACACATTTTGTTGAGGTGTGGAAAGGACGGTCTCAGCTGACAAACTTTTCAGCGGCAAGGTTGAAAGCGATGGCAGAACTCCTGGCGCTAAGGGGATGGACACTGGAAAATGTGGAACAGCTGTTGACCTACCGACTATTCAACCTGACGGATGATGGATGGATCTCTGAGTATCGAACAGAGTTGACTTTTCCAAATCCTCTAAAGTCATTTAAATCCATTTATGGCTTCAAAATTGACTACCGAATGGCCAAGATCTACCTCCTCATGACACGAGACAAGCAAAACGCCTACACCTGCGGCAACCTCTTTGACACGAGGGACATTCGGGAGATATTCTCCAGCGGAATTGAACCCCAGGATTGTATCCTAAGTCTCGACAGTCCAAACCTGAACCTGAAATCCCATCCATTTAAGGAAGCAAAGTTCTCAACTTCAAACCCAGACTGTCACAGCTGTCACGTCCCAAACCTGTTCCTGACTTTGGCGCGAGCAGCAAATCTCCTATGCTACATGTGCTCTGGACTTGAGATTTGTGGCAAAGCTCCATTCCACATGAAAAAGACAGACGAAGGACTTCTAAACCGACTGGAAGAACATCTCCAGCATCTCCTCCGTCCAGCGAAAGGAAGGGAACAGGAAGACGACAACCTTCCATCCTTCAAACCTGACGTCGACATTCCAAACAGATTTTGGCTCAATTTCACCGAAGTGTTTGAAGACGAAGTCGAGGATGAGCTGTGTTCCACCCTTACATACAAAGTCGGAGATGTTAAGAGTCAGATTAAGATGAATACTCTCATCTTGACGCTTAACGGAACAAAGGCGAGCATCACACCTGAGGCGGAATTTGCGCAGGATTTTACAAAACATTACGACGAAATTGGACAATTCTACCCTGAGCTTCTTCGACTCAAAGAACTCGTAAAGATCTCCGCCATATGCAAAAAGTTGAAAGGGATCTTGCGATCGAAGACGGCGATTCTGAAGCAGAATGGAAGGGGGAAAGTAGATCAATTGAGGATTGCTTGTTTGGTCAAGTCCATAAGGGACTTATGAATCTGGCTGCATGAAGACGATGAGAAGACCAGGAATGTGCCTGGGAATTTTACCGACTGTAATTGGTTCCCTGCCACATTTTGCAACAACGTGGACTCTGAGATTTATGAGGTCAGTGCTGGAGTGAGGATCAACGCTCAACCTACCTACTTTCCAGTTAGCCTACCTCTGGACTGTTCTTCACATAATGCGAAGGAGCTTCTGACGGTGAAGAAACCGTCTGTGAGTCTACCTGCGACAAGTCGACCGACTAAATTCTTAAGAAAGTAAAGTAGAGTTGAGTAGAGGATGATTACATTCCAGGGTTTGGATAAAAAGTCAATTCTTTTTCCCATAAAACTGTGTTTTCAACTTGAATTTCCTTCAATCATGTTCAGCTCTTTTTTTGTTTACTTGACTTGTCTCTGCTTTAACTGCGGCTATCGAACTTCAAAACCCAAACATTATCACCTTTATACGAATATTTGGTTTATATGTCGGTGGAATAAAAATGTTCCGGACTCACAATTTGTTCACTCAACTCACACAACATGCCCTTATTTCGTCCTTTGGACCCGCTCCCTGACAGATTTATTGTAGGAAAGTTACGACAGGGCACACTTAAATAAATCCATATTAATATCGAAACTTTTTGTATGTATATAATTACAAAATGCTTACATATATATGTATCTTGGACCCTTCTGGCCAGGAAATCCACGTTCCTCAATCAGTAAGAACCGCTATCATTATTCCTCATCCTCGTATCGGTCAAAGCTGACGGGGAGTCCGTTGCTGGAAATGAAGTCGCTCAATGCAGCTGCCACATTACGAGGAATCTTAACATAGACAAAAATATCCAAGATTTGTAATGATACCCAGCTTCCCCATTACCCTAAACGTGCGAAACTTGACACTGTCCATATTTCTAGTCCAAAGTAACACCCTCGTTAGTCGGTCCAACTGTTCATCATGTGTAAATGCTTCCAAATCCTCCCGATTGTATGGGCGCCATGCGCCGATCTTCAAAGTTTCCAAACCTAAAACCTCAAATAAAAATATCCAAGAAAGTAGATTTATTGAGCGATTGTATACCGTTTGTGAAAACGTCTTCTCCAAGAGCGTCCAATACCGCAGCTACGACGTGAATCGAACAATCTCGATTAATGTAGATTTCCACCTTTTTAATTGGTCTCTCCCATCCAACCAGTAGTCCCTGAAACACTTCCCTAACGACTTGCTCAAGTTCCTCCTCCTCATTGTATGGTAAGCCTACGCAGTAACTGAACTCGGAAAGGATGGGAAACGCCCGACTTATGTGTACCAGTCTCTCCGACTGCGAGGAATAATTGCGCAAATCTCCATAGAGACTCAGCTTGGTTACCATTGTCAGTGGCTTCGGCGGTATCCATGGGGAAATCCAAAAATAACACTGGTCACTAGAATAGTTGCCCCATTGGACAACGACAGTCTCCACACATCCCGCCCCGTCCTCGAGGATATGCTCCCACAATTTAAGACCCATGGGATTGACCTTGATTCCAGTAAGCTTGAGACTTTTCAAACAAGGAAAGGGCGTTAGGGCGGGTAGTCGGGCTACTTCTTCTTCAATTCTAGGTGTAGATCCTCTGTAAAAATTCACATTTTCCAAAGTTTCCAAGGTGGCGGCCACTGAATTCATCATTCGAATCAGGCTCTGAGGAAAATGTTGAAATTGGAGCTTTAGAAGGGAAGTTCCCTATTGAGCTAATATCTAAGGGACGTACCCTGGAGGACTGAAGGGCCATCGGTGAGAATCCCAAGTAAGTGTGCTTCAAATATTTGAGGCCGTGGACTTTTTCCGTGTCAATCACAAGACTGAAATCTCCTTCGATTGATAATTTCTCCAAGTTGGGGGTCACTTCGAGGAAGCTGTTGACCACTCGAGTGAGGTGCTTCTCAACCATCTCTCCTTGAAGGTTTGAGCTCACTTCAAAGTCCACCAGTGCTGTCATTGACTGAGGGAAGTGGCCATCCCAGTCGGCCAAAGACGTGGCTGCCTCATCATCGTTACCATATGCGTTGATGACAAGCTGGGTCAAGTTAGGGCAACCGTCGTTAAGGAGGGTCAAAGTAGTCCTCAGGTCAACCCCAATCTGGTGATGGATCTTTAGGATTTGAATTCGAGAGCCGTGTTGGGTCACCAGTGTGTGGAAAAGAGATGCAAGATGAGGAGGGGGAGGAGGAGTACAGCCCCCGTGCCAATGACCGCCAAAGTTGTTGCAGAATTTCATCAGCACGTGTCTACACAAACGACCATCCAGCCCAGACACCCAACTCTCCTTCGACATGGTGAGTCTTACGGGAATCCATCCACTGCTGTTGACATGGTCCATAACTGCTTCGTTAAACGATGTCGAAAGGAGGCGGAGAGCTAGGAGGATCTTCCTCTCTCTTGGGACAGGAGGGCTACGAAGGAATCCAACTATCTTTGACAGCAACTGCACAATAAAGCAATAATTAATTAATTTAAGTGTTGAAGCAAAAGTACATGAAAACCACTGTGCATATACCAAAGGATTTTTCAAAACATGGTCGTAGACAGAAATGTCCACGACGTCTTTGTCTTGAGCGCCAAGGGGCAGTTCGTTAAGTCCTTGCCTTCTGATTCAGTCAAACTTTTATTAGATTAGGAATGTGGTTTGGAATTTCATTGCTATTGTTTTCTGTAACGTCGAT
>JAQIWU010002342.1:0-12474 GCA_034696445.1 Isotomiella minor
GGTTGACTTCTGAGTTCAACGTTGCTTCATTTCCTTGGTACTACAAACGCTGCTGCTCCTTCTCTTCGACTGAAAGGAAGAGCAGAGGAGTGAAGAAGAAAGTCGACATCATCATGGAGAATACAATAAAATTGCAATAATATGCAAAACTGAATCTCGATGTAATTCCAGACTGGAAGATCCCTTGTTGCCCATAAATATTGCTACATATGTCACAACCAACAGCATCTCATAATCACCACATCACAAAACTTCAACTTTACTTCATTTTAAAAGGACGCCAAAAACTAAATGCTATATATTTCTATTCCCATAGCCAACAACTTGGCACACACTCATCCTGTATCATCTTACCCCAAAACGTGTCACCCATCTTTTTATTGCTTTCACAATTTTAAACCTACAAGCCCACTTTCAGTATTCTTAATTGCCCTGCCAACGGCGGCTTATACTTTATGCACGGAAGTCATAAATCACAATTAACAAAGACTTTTAATCAACTAAAAGCAGGGGATTGGCATGATCTATTTCAGTTTAGACTCCACTTTGAATCTCTCTCTCTAAAATTTCAATTTATTTACAGAATACATTTTGAGAAGGGGGAGGAAGGAGGAGTGTGCCAAAGAAATACAAGAACGACGTCATCTTCCCTCGTGTCAATTAGTTATATGATATGAATTTGAATCATCTATGACATAATGAATCATCATCCACTCACTACTTAGCAAGACCGTGTCGGGGAGAAATCAAAGCAATAAAACAGTCAGCCCTTCTGTTCAGGGCAGTCAAAAATAAGGTACCAGAGGGAAGGAAGAACGGAAACATTATTTTAGCAGAGTAGATGAGACCGAGACCAGGGACGAATGTACACAACATTTAATTAAATATACATAATTTTCAAATGAAATGTACTGTCCAACCCATCCCACTTCCCACCACCACAACTCCTCTCTGCCATCTAATCAATTACTCAAGTAAGTAAACATACAAATTTTCGATTTTGCATATAATAGACTAATCCACTCCAACTACCGCTTTCTTTCCTCGTCAAAAAAGGAAGGTACAAAATAGAAAGCCCGGTTGGTTCCCATGAATATTTCAATACTCAATTACACAACGCCAAAAGTTGAGGAAAGGAGCTAGGTAATAATATTCTCTCCAAAATTGCAAAAGCAAGCGTGAATTCAGCAGAACTGTTGCTGTATGTAGTGTAGTGGCGTGATTTGGTGTGAGGTGGATGTTCATAAATAAATATCATGTGGACGTCGGATCTGATGAGAATGATGGATCGAGAAGAGATGATTATTATTAGTCTACTGGTACATGGAATAGAGAGGAACCTGCCTGATTTGCCTATTCATCAGTACCCTGGTTGGTTCGTGGTGGAGTAAAAGCAAAGATGATGAATTAGAATTTAGAATAGAGGACGGAGTTGATGGCTGATGGATAATTAAATTAATTCAGTGGAAAAACGTATGGCACAAAAGAGAGAAGTGACGAGTATTGATTATCTCTTTCAGCATTCTTCCTTCCAAGCATCTATGCATGCCAGTAAATAGTAGTGAGTCAGTTTTTCAGTAGTAGGAGACGCAACAATAATGGACATGAAATGATGATGAGACGTTTATTCAACCGGGAGTCATGAAGCTACCTTTCTATAACTTATTACAATTTATATTTCACACAGTCAGTTTGCATCGCATCTCTGCGTCAGAAGAGGAAGGAAATAAATGGTTTCAAAAAGAATAGGCCGTCGTCTTCTCTTTTAACTGTTATTTATTTATTAAAAGTATTTCTCCCTGACAAGTAAACCAGGTAGCAAAAAATGAGGGCTACTAAATTACTTGCTAACTAAACTGAAGAGAGATAATATTTGGGCATTGTCCTTTCTTCATCTGGTCATGACGCATAAATGAAATGATGTGAAGGTGGTATTAATAACCAACCAAGCAACGCAATTACCCCTTCATCATACGTACCTCAAGTTTTCCTTCATCAACATAACATAGCGTCGTCGTGTTCATGTCACAGCCATTTTTCACAATGCATCATTTCATTTTGAGTCTTTCAACTTTTTTTTGAAAATGTAAAACAAAAAAGTTTTAATGGGCTCCTTCTGCTCTTCTGAAGCTAAAATGTAATGAAACAAATGAGTGCGCTTTTTCGGGACATAGAAAGTTTGCTTGCAACTTGGAGTAGTAGTGTAGTACGTGGTGTAATATCAAAAGACGTGTTATGTCATAAGGCAAATTGTCATTCTTCCGTCCTTCGTTCGTGGACATTGTCCTCATTAAAATCGGTTTGCTTACACAGCACAAAGGATGGGAGGAGGAGGAGGAGGGGAGTTATTATAGTGGAAGTAAAAATTACTTCGTACTTCATCCTGCCATTGCCATTAGATTTTTAGGTAGTCGGAGGAGAAAGAATAACCAACAAAACTTTGGACATATGAGTCACTATGTTTAATTTGTGTACGACGGGGGATGATGATGATGCGGGATAAAGCGACAAAAAATGAGCATAAGTCTACTTTTGTACAAGTTGGCTTCTAATGAAGAGCAGCAATATTTTTTATTTGTAATTCAGCTTCTCCGAATAATGAGTTGCACCACGACTCATCAGTCTGTGATGTGATGATGATGATGACGAAGAGGATCATGTGAGACGGACAGTTTTTGCCTTGCTCGATCCTTAAATTTTCCCAAGTTAAAAGAAAAGACTAATTAAATCTCTGACAGACACAACTGCCGCCAGGAGGATGGTAAGTAAGTAGCAAGCTTCTCCTTTACGTGAGTGCATAAGAAACATTTTTCATTTTATACCTTTTGCGGACGTTGTACAAAACTGTAAGAATTCTTAAGCACGTTTACATAAGAAAAGAGCAAAGTAATTTTAATGTGAACAGACAAGAACAAGTTGCAGTTCATTAATGAACTCAATCTATTTTATTCTATGGAATCCTCTGTCTTTCCAACTTTCACCACTTTAATAAACTACGTGGATTTTATTATTGACTCTGATGCAAGCGGTGCATTATAATATAAAAGCTGTAGTAGTGGCAATAATAATCACCATCATGGGTTTATGTCCATACGCCATACATACCCAGTAAGGAATATAGGATTTATATCTGTAGTCTTTCTCCATACCTACAGCCTAAAAACCGCACCAAACGAAACGAAATGAACTCTATTTATTAACTCACTCACTCTTAATTTCACTCTGGCAGTTCTCTCTTAATTACTTTGATATGTAAATTAATATCCGTCCCTCCTTTTAGATGGACCTAATACCACCACACCATCAGACTCTCGTTCCCTCGAAGAAGAAACTAAACTTTTAATTCCTGAACTCAATTCTCTTTCCTCTCCTACTTTCACTTTCTCCTTCGTCCTCGCTCTCCTTCCTGATCTTTTGCTGCTCATCTTATTCTCTCCACTTTCCCCTGCCTACGTAACTGCCTAATGAGTAATAATAAGTAACCTTCCATTCACTGAAGAGAAGACAGGGAATGGAACAAAACGTAATCAAAAGTTACATTGAAATGAAGTGAGTTGAGGTGATTCAATTTACCCATGCTCTGCTCTCGAGTTAATTGTCACTGTTTCCAAAATAGGATTACCATTATTTGGTACCCTTAATCCCGCACAAGTTTTCACTTTTTTTTATTCAAGACTCAGGAAAGGTCTATGCAAAAGTAGGGAACATCAACAATTTATTGTATTTGGCCGAGCTTTATGTTCAGTTTGCTTAGTTTTTTGTCTACAAGGCAAGTGTAATTTGCAAAATGTCGTTCAAACGAACTCCAGAGAAGAGGACAGGACAAGAAGAGGTGGTGTCATTATTGTTGTAAAGCTATAGCTACGTAGGGTTTACGGAAAAGGAGAAAGAGAGAAGTGCCACATACTGTTCATGCAGATGGATGAATGGTGAAATGAGAAAAGTCATTAATCTTTCATTATACGACCTAGCTAACGACGGCACATGCAATGCAACAGCAGCAATGATACATATCTTCCACTGCAATGCTTTACATATTTCACGTCAACCCAACGTGTATCTGGATGTATATGCACCCGCACTTCATCCATCTCCAGTAGCATATTGTGAAGTGAAGCTAGAGACCCGGCACACAATTGCTTTCACTTCGTCCTCCTTCTTTCTTGAAGTCAGGAGAACGTTACATTTACATGTTTTCCTATTTTTTATGCTGGTATCCTAACTGCCTCACTAACTTTCTTCTTCTAGTCAGTCGTACGTTCTTTTGGTTGGCTGGTTGTAGTCGTCTGTCAATGCCAACTAAAAAAGTAGTTGAGGAGGATTTTTGCGTCTCAAAACAAGGATAGAAAACATTCTTAGTGGCACATCAGGTTGACGAATTACGACAATATTTCATCTCATTAAAATATTTATAGCTGCCAACCACAAATTCGACTCGAAGAATTTACAACTCCTGCTTCTCATTCAAGACACATTTGTCTAACATTTTTAACCAGTCCTAGACACTAACTAAGGGAGACACCGGACTTTCTTTTAGCTTTAGAAATGCACATAGAGCACATACAGCTAAACACCCCTCGAGACTTTTTGGCTACCTACTTACTTACTATTTCATTAAATTTACCATCCCCCAAGAGAACGATGACTTAAGTGGTTGCCCGACCACTTCTGAATGCGTTTTTAGTTAAAACTTTCTCCTTGAATTTGTAATCTCAAATTCATATTACAAAATTGTACAAGTCACTAACTAATCTAATAAATTCTGCATCCTCATTTTTTACCGTTCCAAGAAATTTAGAAAAAAATGGAACTATTTGCTCTGTTTCAAATTACGGGGAAAAATGACAATACACAAACAGATAGGTCTCATCTCACCAAATAAACTTGATACATATTGACTTACATCAGCATGACTTGCACCCACTTTCATTGGAATCAGAACCAAGCCAAGCGAACACACATAAGGAAAATATCAAGAATGAGATTACAACACTCCAGTCACCCACAGGATAATAGAGAGTTCTCATCTCATCTCACAAAAAAGATTCATTGTAACGAGACGGAATTATTCTCCAGACACTATATTTACTTTTCATTTGATACGAACATAATTCAGTAACAACAGATCACGCCGTCTCATTCAGGCTGGATTATCATCACACCAGGATTGACGACGAGGTGGGTGAGAAGAAGAAGTGAAACCCATGCCTGCTTTCTTCTTTACAATTTCTCTACGATAATTTCATTCAAACCTTTCATTTATATGTAACGAGGCCCCATCCATCCTCCACTACTCTCAGCCAAGCCAATCCAATGCATAGCAAAAAGAGATGAATGCCTCCTGAAATTGAATTCATTTAGATCTTTTTGAACCAAACTTTCCCAGTGAATGTGGAGGGAAAATAAAATAGGTTTCTTGACTTTGTTGAATTCCTTCCATTTTACATCCCCTGTATCTGTGATGTGATGTAATGTGAAATGAGATTGATGCTCTTCGTCGCAATCTCATTTTATGTAAATAAATAGTAAATAATATTTTATTCCATAAGGGCGAACGTGGATGGATACAATTTTCACATGCAATAGTGCGAAGCCAAACATTCCTTCCTTCCTTCTTTGATAAATTCTTTACAAGGCTTTAGATTGAATTAAACCCGATACAATCAGTTAATTAAGCATCAGTCACAGTCCGTCTGTTTACCGAAGAGAGAGAGAGAGAGAGTCTCATCTTCATCTTTCTTTACAATAGCCAAGTTCAAAGTCATCGTCATCACACTGACTGTCTCTGTGTGTGAGAAGAACTCTGAATACTGAAATTAAGCGTTGCTGATGTTGATGTTACACGTTAGTTTGTTCGTAGTCATGAGGCCATAGTCAACTTGTGTTTCACGTCTGTTTCCTTAAAGGGGAAAGTAAAGAAAGATACAAGAAGACACAATGAGAAGGATAAATAAATGGGGTGGATCGAGAGACTGAGTCTAGAAGATAAAGACAAATAAAGCATGTGTATCTGGGAACTGCGTCTAATTAGAACAGGACTCATCACATTACATCACAATCACATCACCAACAACTGTTATTATTATTACCATTCTCATCACCAACATCATCATCATCTCATTTCATCATCACATCACTGACTATGGGCTAGCTGTTAATTGGCAATTGTCGTCATTGTCTTCCACTCTCACTCTGCACATATTATTTTGACTCCTCCAGACAGTTTTATACAACAAAAAATCAGCCTACAGCAAAAACCAAAGAATCATTGTCATGGATTGCATTATGCATTGTGTAATACTCGGAATTTTTTTATATTCCGCCTGAATAGAAATTGAAAACAGAAGAGGTTTAGTTGAAGCACATCATTCCTCCTTGGGAACGTTTTAAATTTCTGCAGATGTCTAAGAACGAATACACTTTTTGCTCAAACAGCAGCTCCCAATTGCTTACAAATGATTAATCGAAGACAGCATAATATTTGACTTGGCGCATTTTCCTGAGAGCAATGCATATTTTGTATTTGAAGATATAATATAGCACTGTATACTGTAGCTGGCAGGGCGCAATAAATCCACTAATTATTGTGAACATCATTAACGTCATCTCATTAAATCGCCACAAGAACCCGGAGCTAACAAACCACACTGCAGCCACAGAGCGTTTGCTTTTGCTATAGGAAGGAGTCGAGATTGTGAAAGTTGGAAGAAGAATGGAGGAAGGGGAAGAAGAGTTTTGTTCCTACTGTTGTTGCCACCACTCATGCTGATGAGCGACGAGGAAGAAATAAAGGAAAGGGGGAAGAATTAACGAGGGAAGCATTGTGTAATAAGGAAAGGAAAAGAAAAAGTCAGTCAAGTCAAGAAAGAGAAAAGAAAAGCTAGAAATCCCATTATTTGGCCATTATTGAAGTGTCAAGTAAAATGCACTGTTCTCATTATATTATGCTCCAGACACAGAAAGAGTGTGCAATGCAAGCCCACAATACTTTGAGTCTTAAATTATACGCAACAACTGCGTACACTCGGTCATGTCTCCAGTCAGTGAGGAGGGCCAAAATAGTAACTAACTTTATAACAAATTGACTTGATGTCACTTGGTTCAATGGGATGGTAACTTGTAATCGTAAACCAAAATTTGAATCTTTACAGCCGTCACTTAAAATTTTTGTAGAAAGGCATTCAGTTTTTCTTTTTCTCAATTCCCTCATGTTCGCAAATACCATTCGAGAGATGAATGGATGCAAACAACGGATCTTGACAGAGTTTGTAAACATTTCAAGCTTCTGAGAAGCCTTTGATTGTGCATACTTTCATTCATCTTAATTCTGCATTTTCAAGGCAATTAAATGGGATTGCCAGTGATATAAACCATGGTATTGCACTTGATGACCACTTCAGTTAACTTTTAGTGTCGCCGACTATGATTTGTTTGTGGGAACCCGGATGGTCTGACTGAAAAAAATTCCTGGGAGAGAAGAACCTTTTAGCTTTTTTTTCAAACTATCATTCGTCCGTATAATTTGTAAGGTTTACTTTTTACTTTCAGTCAGTTAGACAAAGAGAAACTTTGACAAATGAAGAGTTTTTGATACAACTTTGAAGAGAGAAGAAGTTAGGAAAAACTACTCTCTTGTTTCGTGCAAAATTAATTAGTTTAGCCATGTTCTACTTCACTCTCTCATTTCAAACAGGCTTAGAGAGTTAGACAAAGTATGGTATTTTTCAACAACTGTCATTCCTATACGTCCCTTGTGTCAAACAAACATTCAGTTTTTCAGTTGACGACCTGGAGAAAGTCACAGGAAGAGACTAACAGTGAAATTCGCAAAGCTGTTTTTTAGTTTCTGCTCGAATAATTGTCAAACATTTAGCTGGAAAGTCAAAATAAAAAATTCTTCTGAAGTTAAAACCTTTTGGTATAGTAAAATGCCATTTTGACGGGTTTCAACAGAACAAAAAAAATATGTAAATACATTCTCCTATGGAAAAGTCGAAAGTTCATTCATGTATGTTTGGCAGTACAAAAAAAAATTCCGACGGACTATAAATTACAAAACGTAGCGTCTATCTAACACAATTTGAGGAAGTGTTCGTGTAAGTGTGTTTTACTCTGTCTGTTTCTGTTGATATTGGTTATGTGATGCGGAAATCAGTGTTCATTTGGGTAGAGATGAAATATTAAATCACGTCTTGGGACTCGTTCTCCTCTCATTCACTCGCAAAAGTGAGAATATAGAAAATGCAATGCGTTATACTTTCACTGTAGATATGGGAAAATTCCAACTCATCGCCAAAATGTTTCGTTCTGTTTTTAGACGGAAGTATGCAGTTCTCCATGTTTTTTTTAGCCAAACATTTTTTACATTTGATTCACTGCTTTAAAAAGAAGAAAAGGACATTGCCAAGTAAATATTCCATTCGGTCTAAAACGCAAAAAGAAACATTTCTTCGATTTGTTTAGATTAGATACTTTCTAAGGATGGTAAAATTTATTCCTAACTTTGACTAACTCAAATGAAGGAAAGTTAGCTGGAGAACTAACTAACACGATCCAGCAAACAAACGAATCTGATGCCGTCCGTGGCCCACTTCTCTCCTTTCTTTTTGCTTTCTGACTCCTGCTGTGAAGTGATCCATTTTTTCACTTTTTACTGGGTTAGTCAAGTCAAGTCAGTGGAGAAAGTCAAGTCTAGCTTTCTCTCTCATCATCATCAACGAACTGAGAGGAAGGGGGTTAGCAACTTAGCCCGGGCTTTAAGTGTGGTTGGTGGATACTGTGTGCAATATTCTGTGCAAAGATGAATGAATGAATGAGTGAAGCTAAAGAAGCAGATGCAGAAGATGTAAATATGCGCCTTCCTTCCCTTTTCCCCCAACTTTCCACTTTTACTCAAGTTTAGTCCAAGAGCAGAAGGAAAAAAGCAGGATTTTTCTGTGAAAAATTAAATTTCATGTCTCCTCCAGGCACCAGGGAGTGGGATGATAAATGAAGGCGTATTAGCAGAACAGAACTCTGCAACTTACTCAAAACATTTTTTACTTTCGCAAGCAAAGTCAAGTCAAAAATCACAGACAGAGGAATGGAAATATTCCCTTATTTTTCCATCCACTATTAGTCCTCATAGTGACGGTAAGGGACCTTATGTACATGTGTCTAGAAAGAAAGGGAAAGAGAGTGAAAAGTGATGGTGGCACACGCGTTTTATGTCAGTCCCATCCATCCATCCTTCATGCCGTTGTACCACTTTCTCCTTCCTTTCATAACGCATGTGGCTGTAGAGGTAGCTTTGCCTTTTAGGCAGCTGAGCGTCTGATCAACTTTCACATCAGTAGAGAGCTAACCAGCTAACTAACAAACTGATGATTTATCATCATCACCTCAGTCGATCTGTAATTTCCTTTTACTTAGGTAAGTGCATTAACGAACCGCGAGGAAAGAAAGAGAAAGAAAGAAAAACGTGCGTACAGGTTTCCTTTCCTTAGCCTGACTTAAAAAGTTAAGACCAAAACTACTTACACAGAGAAAACCATAGATGTGGCACGACGGTTGGTTGTGGGTTTTATCGATCCAAGAGATATTTCTGAGAGAGAGAAGTTCCAATATATGGAAATTGACTACCTAAAACTGCGATGTGAGATGAGGATGCAGATAGAAAGTACCATAGGACTGCAAGGACTTTCTCACCCCTTTCACCATGCACACACCATCGGCCACAAATCTACTAAATAAACCGAAGGTGTGGAACACACGTTTTATGTAGCATAGGAGGACGAAAAAGTGATCTGCCAAAAGGAAGGGAAAAGAGACGACTTTAATAAGGAACCAAATGAATTTAAAATGAGGCAAAATAGTAAAAGTAAGGAAGAAAGGCATGAAAGCAACGATCGTGTAGAACGAAAATGTTCCTCCTCCGAAATTTGATGACGCCGTTTTGATCCAAGGGAAAGACTCTTTCTCTGAGAGTCGTGGAGGATGGCGATGGAATAAAGGTGAAGAGGTGGAAGGAAGAAGGTAAAACTACTTTGTAAATATATCCTTTCAGAGATTGCGAACAAGACGAAAAGAAGAGACTTACTTTTTGCCATGAGATTGCTAAGTTAAGTTTGCTGATGGAAAGAAGGAAGGAGAGAAAGTGTGTACACACCAAAAAGTATATTCAAATTTTACGTCTCTTTTTCCTATCTATATTCAAACTCTTTCAGCTTCGTTTGCTCCTTATACTTTTAGGACAGACAGGAGAAGAAATCCCCAGCAAACTTGAACTTTTCACTTGACTCGCAGACAGTAAGAAAGTAAACTAAAACTTCCATTGGTCATGTCGTGGTGGGATAGTCTTCTTCCATCCATAACTCTAAACGACCTGTGGTAAAAGTTAGGTCAAGTAGATATTTAGATCCCAAAAAAGTGGGTAAATTTTTTTCTCTTTTCGCCTCACTTTCTCCACGGGCTGAGGAAGTGGGTACACAATTCATCTTTTGCACAAGCACAATTTGAAACGTCCTACGTGTCAACGAGGAGTGATCACATTATTGAAAGTGATCCTTCATCCAATCGCATTATTATTCAAAAAATTCTTAGTCACCTGCCCTCTTTAGATTTCTTATCACCCCAAAGCAGAGGTTTTTAAAATACCTAAAAAATGCGTTGGTGTCTAAAGAACAATTCCCATCAATATGAGAAGATGAATTAATGTCCAGCTTTCCTTCAGTCTTGATTATCTTATACAATTATTGAAGACGTCGTTGGAGAATGTGAGCAAAGATGAATTGACTATACGATTTTTCCAAGCCCTTTTCTCCAAAGCATTCATGCATGGTCTGCCATTCTGTGCTATGCCAATACCAACTCAAGGAAGAGATGTGAAAGAGCCAAAGATGTCCAATCCAATTTCCAATTCAATATTTTATAGAGATACTTCTCATCATCATCTTCTTTCTCAAGGAGGCACACACGCACACATATTACAGATGAATAGGGCTCTAAAAGCCGCATTAGCCAAGCAAAGAAAAGGAGTCAAACGTAGTCAAAGCAAAAGCCCAAGTTCCAAGTCAGACATGAGAGTTTTTTTTACTTCTTTGGCAGGTAAAAAAGGTAATGCTCAGTTCAATTCATTTCACTGTACAGAATTATGAATGTGAATGTATGATATGATGATGCAATGTGCGATATTACGATTATTGGGACTGCATTACCCAACCAAATCATCCATCAATAGAAATGGAAAAGTAGAAAAAGAGATGCCATTTATTATTATTCAGAGACTTCTTTTCATTTCTCTCCTCATCTCCTCATCCTCTTTCTTCCTCTCTTCTTCTTCTTCTTGAGGCTCACAGCCTCTTTTAGATGATGATGATGATGATCAACTCATTCACTCACGACGGACTGATTGCCGAACATCATCGCATTCACAAGAAAAGAAATAAATTGAAGGCGACAGTCATAAAAAAACCTTGGGACGGTCACGACCAACTCTCTCGGTGACCACGAATATAGACCCTTTCTTTTCTTTCTTACTCTTAATTTCATCTTAGTCACTCTCACAGAATATTGCATAGTTTTGTATCACATCGACATCACAATCTATCCATCTAACTATGGATGTACGTCTTTGCTCAAGGGGTTTAGCAGCAAGCATTGTGGTCCAGGAAGAATTCCAGTCTCGTACTACGAGTGTGTCCAGAGGAAGAGGATTTACTGGAACGGAGATAGTTCGACATTATTACTTTGCCATTATGAAGACTTACGATATGACTTTACTTCACTTCATTGAGTCACGACAAGGCAATGGACAAGTTTCATCTCATCCATTCCTCTATCTATACGTGAATGCAATCACATCGACACGCAGCTCGTGGTGGAACTAATAACAGGAAATGCAACACTAATGGGCTACACATGAGATGTCTCCAAGGAATCCCTGAAGATAATCTGTTATGCCTTACAAGGGAGTAAGTGAAAGGAAGGAAGTCTATTTAAATATGGGAAACATTAGGCTAAAATTGACGAAAAACCGTTCGATGGTAATGCAAGGAGTCAGTTGAAACTGCTACGGGGCACTTTAGCAAACAAGGACAAATAATATCTAATCAAAATTCATGAAGACGTTGTCTTGGGTTTTGATGAGTGATGATGACTCCTGCGTATGAGAATAAAATAGGCGGATAAATTGCGTGACCAGTAGTCTTTAGTCAAACAGGCCGGGAGGGACAGTGGAAGCATATTTATGCGTCTCTATATTCTCTTGTGGTAGAAGATTTTCCATATTTGATCGCATCCTCAGATCAGGAACCAAAAAAGAAAAAGTTGGTGAGTGCGTGTGCTTGTGCGTATTCTTTCTCTTTCGACATACTTATACTAATATCATACCAGTTCTTGTGTTTTTTCAGCCGACTCTAATCTGTGATTTGATTTTATAAAATCTAGTAAAAAGAGCAAGAAGAAATTATAAGGACTTCGTTTCGATGCGATGCG
>JAQIWU010002343.1:0-12468 GCA_034696445.1 Isotomiella minor
TTTCATTTTAAAAAAGTACACATCACATGCCTTGGACAATAATCGAGAAAAGATTACACATAGTTTATAATCTGAGATGGAATTGAAGTAAATCGGTAAGTTACGCAAGGCATGACCATTGTTATTCTTACATGTTTTGTCAAATCAACGTTGTCGTCTTGTGTCTTGTCGGGGTTTGAGCATCAAAAAGAACTGGAAAGCGACATTGGAATTGGAATGAATGATATGAATTTTTACCGTTTTTAAACCGTAGAAGAAAGCATGATTCTTTTGAAAGATTAATGTCACCTCGGTTGTAGCTTTTTTTAGAGGTATGTCGTTGTTGACTGGTTGACTGATACGTACGTACCTTTTCTTTTTTATCCATAACTCAACTTTGAGACTGTCTTTTCTAACCTTTGTTGAGGGAGTCGGAATTTGAACTATTTTCCCAGGCAGATGATGAGGAACCTAAATAAAAAAGTAGCTGCAACTATTAAACATCTTCTTGACTCATGCATTAGCAGTTTTCACTTTAGACGCATGTGGAGGACAGACATTTTATTCGCATTTATCCTAATGCGAAGATCTCAGTTGAAGTTGCAAACTTGTTTAATTGAGTTGAGTTAGCACCAAGTGTCCAAACAAAACTTTGTCTTTTTAGGTATGAAAAAAAAACCCAAAGAGAGATGACCGTGTACGGGCAAATCGTGAGGACTTTTTAACGGCAGTAAACTGTCCACTCCAGTGACTTATGAAGGAGTTTAAGAAGACGAGACTTGTTTCATTTTTACACGGTTGAGATCCTGATTTGCAAAGAAGAAGTGTGATCCGAGAAACCCTCTAAAAGATGACGACGATGATAAGTACCTAAAGACTTTTTACGGCAAATTGTTTCCATCATAAAGAACAATACTGTTTTGGCGTGATTGCTTTTTTAACTGATGACAATCATCAAGAACCACCGTTGACAAATTGCAACTTTGCTCCCGCGTCACATTTACATAAGTTTTTTATGTGTTGATTTTCTTCAGTTGTATTTCAATCAAAAACCCGACCAGAATATGAATATTTCACAGCTATTAACATGACAGCTATAGTTTTGCAAGAAGAAGAATGCCAAAATGATGATGATGCCTTATCACCTATCGTGTTTGTGTGACCAGAGTTTACTCATTGAGTGACATGTGACAAAAAATATACGCGTGTCTTTGGCCTTTTGATAATCTTTACTACAGATCATATCTTTTCTCTCCTCAATCCGATTTGTCCACGCACAAAATGGTCTTTCTTTGCATACAAATCAAATCGTCATAACTGTACACAATGCAAAGGAATTGGTAAATGTTTCTTTTATTGGCAGTCATTTTAAAACAATAAATTATACAACAACGTCGCTAACATGTGGGCATTTTATAATGAAAACTTCCTCTTAACATTTTAAAAGTGTGACAAACTCAGCAGGAGCAGCAAAAGTGCTTAGTTAGAAGCACTGACTGCGTAATGTTCATTTGATAGAGCATTTTTCCTTTGTCGTGTTTACGTTTACGACCTCTGACCCTCTGAATATAAGGAAAGACATAGAAGAGAGACTCGCATATTTCATACTTTTTAATACATAGCATTTACATTTTTATTGATATTTTCCTTCCTTCCTTAACGTGGTTGGTCCATACGCACTCACTTTTTTGCAGGATGCAAAACAGGAGTTCTCATCCTCATCACCATTTTTTCAATTTATTCTTTTGTTTTAATACATGAAATTAATTGAGAATGAAGTCTCTTGTTTGTCTTTTGAAACAGATAAGCAAAGTTAAGTCAGTAAATAAATATTGAATTTTATACATTTCCCCTTCTTATCACAAAATCCTATCTTTAAAAAGAAAGTAAGTAACGTCTCGTGGTGCCCTTTTTCAACCAAGCCAACTTCTTTGAAGTTGGCTTGGTAGAGAAAGGCTGGTGCACAGTGTATCTTCATGCGATCTATAAAAGTCTTCCGCTCAACGTCCATCATCAATTTTTAAACTACCAAAGAATTGAAGAGAGCAAGTATTAAGGATGTTTTGATTTGTTGTTTTGATGGATGGGAAGATGTGATGCGGGATGGCTTCTTTGTAATTTTAATCAGGGACTCTGTAGAGAGAGATGCATGCCCCATTGGTTCATTACTGGTAAATGATTTTGCATCTCTTCATCAAAGTTTATAAACAACAGAGGATGAGCTATACAGATTTATGATAAGTATTGCCTATCCATCAACATAAAAACTGCAGCTATAAAAACTTCCTCTTTCCTTGGATTGACTAACTAACATAAAACTGGCTTTATTATTGACCTGTCCAATTCAATCTCCTCTTCTTCTGCTTTAGTGTTTTAAAAAATATATTGTTATTTGGTTGTGCTGATTTGCTGTCTTTCCTACAACAGGGAAAACAGTTGTTGGAAATGAATGGTTGGTTAGTTAGTTAACTGTTCACCGAGTCAATGAGTCAGTCTTCAATGTCAGAAAGGAGGAAATGAATGGTGGGTTAGTTAGTTAAGAGAGTTGATGTTTGTAATTGACTTAAAAATAATGCCTTTCAATATGTTAAATGGCCAGTGTAATAATACACTTAGCATTTAAATGAGAGAAGAAGCCTCACAATTGGACGGGGAGCAGGAGGACAGGTCTCATTATCATTTCATTGTACCTTTTTTGATTGAATCCTGTCGAGTTTTTTAACCCACGGTTTATTGATGCCTGCTATTCCTGCAACCGTGCAATGATGCAATCAAGCCAGCCTCTTGTTGTTTGATCAAAGCACCATTTGATCCATCTCTCTTCCTTTCCTAAATGAATTTCAAGTTTTCTGATAGAAAAAAGACAAAAGCTTGGACCGTTTCAACTGTTTTTTACGCATGGAGTGGTGAAAAGACGGGAGAAATTAATCCGCAGGTGTGTGGAGTAGTAAAAGCTGTTTATTTATTGAGTTTTTAAGGTGATTTTATACAGAAGAGTCAAATATTTACACAATTTAAGAAAACATGGCATTAAATTAACCAACTCCAAAACCTGTTGGAGGACGACGCCGTTCACAATGTCCAGTAAATCGACTGAGGCTACTCCCACCTGGACAACTCAAGTTGTTCACACTCCAAGCCTGTCCCTTCCCTGCCTGCTCTAATTGTCCACGTTGGACAGCTTTTAACCTGGCTTCCTCCGATGTTTGCACACACTGTGGGACCCAATCAGAGTCTAGGATTTGATACGTTCCTTCATTTGAAGAAGAAGTCGAATGACAAAGTCCATCAACTCTTTCACATTTTCCAGACGACTGGTCGTAAAATTTCAGGTCGTAGGCAAGAACGTCGCAAACGGCTCTTTCACAAACTGGTCCTTTCTTAGGGTCATTATCCATCACGAGCACGAAACCCGATGGGCAGTACGACTGTTTTACAAATTGCATAGATTTGATTTGCATGCATTTCATTGTCTTTTTTTCCTTTATACCTGCTCAAGGAGTGGTTGACAAGAGCCCCAAGTTTTGACCCAGGCCAAACTACGCACATCTCCGGAGTCTGTCCTTCCAGTACAAAAGCTTTTGGGGGAATGGTACTTTTCCTCTACGTAAGCGTCGCAGTTGCAGTCACAGAATCCAAGTGAGGAGCCGTGTTGAGGGAAGAGTCTCATGTTTTCCGGACATGGCCCTTTCACACCGGTCAAGTAGCACTTTCCTGGAACCCCGTAGTGGACGAATGGGACGCCATAAAATGGCTCTGGACAATGTCTAGAGCTTTGGACATTTCCTGCCTGGGATCCGATCCCACCACCGTCGATGATGACAGTGTCCTGCGTCACAAATGACCTTCCCTGTCCAGCAGGCCTCTGCTGCTGGTTGTAGTAAGGGTGAGAGTGATGGTAGGAATGTTTGTGACGGAACTCAGCAGCACCAACGATTGTTGAGACGAAAAGAAAGTAAAATTTTAAGACAATCATTTTAACACGTGAAATTAAATCGCAAATTAAATTGCCCGAACAATGGCGAGAGTTTACAGCAGCCCGATGGATGGGTGATGAATAATTTAAGTAGTAACAAACAGGCTATCATTCTCACAGACAATTTCCAGTTTTAAGACAAAAAGTGAGCGTGGGAATTTTGCTTTGTGTGTTATATGTCATTGCAGTACTGCACTGTAAAATTGTGATGATGTAAGGAGTATAAAACTTGCTTAATTAGCTCGGTTTTTTATACGACTTTTATTAGAATAGACTTGACTCCAAGTCAGGAAGACAAGGTCAACTTCTGTATATGTAATTTCAAAATGCACAAAGAGTTAAACAAATCCATGCTATGTTTCTTGTTCAAAAATGCTACACGTTTTGCACAAAGCAAAGAAAGATTAATTTTCAAAGGACTAAGGAAAGAGGAATTCCTTATTCACTGTTTTCACCCCGATCGGGGTGAAAACAGTGAATAAGGAATTGGGGCATGATGATGATGATGATGATGAACTTCACAAAGACAAAGGCATTCCTCCGACCTGCATGACTTGCACACAAAAGTGTGATGTCCCTGCAAATAAATCTTTTAGCTGTGAGGTTTATATGAACCACACTGCATGAATCTTTGATGTGGTGTTGCCATTTCCCAAGGAGCCTTCCAGCAGCTTTTAGCAAGTTTCAGGTATAAAATAACCCTCATAAATACCACCACTTCACTGCCAATGCACACACTAAAGTGTGTGCATTGGTAGCAAAGTGGACTTTCCCTTTGTTCTATTTATCCTCATTAATACGTGTCAAGTCCTACTACTCCATTCTCATTTGATAAAGTTATATCCATCATTTTGAAACGCCTAAAAAGTGGGACATCTAAAGTGTAGAATCCTGAGTTAAAATTAAAATATAGTCGTGTATGGAGGGTATTTTATTATTGGAAACTAATCTCTGGACGTGTAAGGCTCGTAAAAAATGAAAGTGGTTGATACATCTTTGCATACGCATTACAAATTTTCAATTATCTTTTATGTTTTTATGAGAAAGCATTTTAATTGCTTGTGGAATACAAAAAATCAAGATAGCCCAAGTCAAAATAAGGAGCCCAAATTAAAAGACGCTACCACCGTTCCCCTTTTCCTCATTAACCTGTGGTCCCTTAACCAATCATAATATTTAATATGACTCCTGACTGTGCCAAGCTAAGTAGTAAAACACGGTAGCAAAAACATTCTTATCTGCCCTATAGACACTACTGCTGCCAAGTCTCTTCTTTTGAGTCACCTTTCCACTGCATTCATTCAGCCCTATAAAAACTTAATACTTCATTGTTGTGTGGACGATGCATTTCTCTCCAACTCGATCCTGTCTGGACACTTTGTACCATCGTCATGTTTTAAGATTGGCATTGCTGCAAATTTCGACTATTTGGGCAGTAGGGAGTCTTTTGTCTTATCGGCCAAAAGACTTAAAAATTGGTTGGGTGTACGAACGAGCCATTTTAATTATCTTGTTTTATAATGGAAAGTTAATGAAACGAGTTTATGAACTTTCATGGCATGAGCTACCTAACAAGATGAGACGTTGGACGTAGACAAAAAATGACACACAACTTTCAAAGGGTCGACTTCTGTGTCAACGGCTTTTTGTACATCTTGGGTCCCGGTTGGTTTCTTCGGTTCGGTCATTACAAAAATTAAAATGTCAGTCACTCACTTTGATCCTTGTTCTAACAAGAGAGACACGTCATCTTCAGGGTTATGACAATTTGCTGTCAAAAGTAATTATTTCTTGGTGCGATATGAGAGTTGACACTGTGAAATTAACCTCTCTCTCCTCTCGGACCCCAAAGAGCAATTTTGACTGAAAAGCTGTTAACTTTTTTATTTATTGATTTTCATACCTAAACAACTTTTAAAATTTAATGGATTGTGGCACATCTCATCTCTCACGAAGTGGCAGTGATAAACACACTCAAGTACGGCACATTTTATATTGCTCTTCTTCTTTCTTGGAGAGTGAGTGAGTGGTTGCCCAAATGCTCTTTCATTATTAGCTTTTAATCCTGAGGTCAAAAAAGTGGTAAAAAAGCTAACTACTACTGTTCCATAAGTTCTTTCTTTAAGACAAGGGACTGAGCTAATCGGTAAAACTACCAATTTTCTTTTAAAAATAATGGAAATGGGAAAAAGCTGGTTTTTTCTTGATGATGATTCAGCCGAGATACGGTAAATTAATGATAATCATTAAATAACCAAACAAAAATTGCCCACTTGTTCGATTCCTCATTACCCAAACCTACTTAAAATTTTGCAAAAAAGCAGAGAGAGAGACATGCATTGCATTCAAGTTAATTCTAAAGGTTTAATGAAAATTTTTTGGGATGAAAAATATCAGAAAATAAAGTAAGTCTCCTCATCATCAAATTTTATTGGTTTGGTTTTTGGAAATGCAAAATTGTGGCAAACTTTGCTCACCAAAAACAGGTTTTCCTTCTGCATGATGGCTTCTGTCCCATCAGCTAATCTACTCTCCTCTTTTGCTAATGAAAATGACAAAACTGGACATTGAGTGGTCTTGAGATGAGGGAGAGAAAATTGCCACAAAACTGTACAAAAAGGGATACATAATGACATGGCGTTTGTTCAGGGGAACAGGTGTGCGAGATTCGCAGAGTTGATTTTAAATGATGCCTGTAACAGCAGCAGCAAACCTGTTGCATATTTGCCAATTATAAATATGACCAACCTGAAGAAAATACTACCCTTTTATGACTCTCTTCTAGATTAGGATCATGGAATTTATTCTGTTCTGCTTTTAACCCTTCTTCTACCAAGCCAACTTCGAAGAAGTTAGCTTGGTAGAAGAAGGGTTAACGTTGTGTAAATCTCTTTTAAATAGGATTGTGAATAATTTACAAACAACTTAAAAAAGACACGTTTCAAAAAGTGTTTGAGAAAATCTTATTTCTATAAATCGATGAAGGATTTGATTGCTCAAATTCATCCTATTTCTCCAACATTTTAGTACTCGAGAAATTGGCAAAAAAGGAGCAGCTTTTACAAAACTCTGACGTTCTTTGGTGAAGCCTTATGGCAAAGTGTACAAGTTTGAAGGCGTTACAATTTTTTCCTTTTTCACGCAGTGGTTTTTCATCGCTGTCCAGTCAATTACTTTACATTCGATTCGGACAAAATTAAATCTGAGTTTCAATTTAGGAAGGACCAAATCAACGTAAGAGAAAATCACTGAACTGATTTTATACAGATGCTCTTTTTCTTTTTAGTGTCCAGACGAAAGATGCTCAAAGACTAGAGCCGCAATTTTTTGTACCACAAAAATTATTAAATGCTAAAAAGTTAATCCGGACTTTTAGATTTATCAACATTACTATCAGCATCATTTCCCCCGATGGCATCATCACCAATGTAATCAGCAACAACGGACTTTATATCTCCAAAAAAATGGAGACCTTTTTTCCTAATCTAAAATAATCCTCCATGAATTGGAATCGTATAGAGGTACATGGAGGACGAGTAGATATTTTCTGAATTTGAATAATTCCCGTCTTCTTCTTCTTGGAGACGTTTGAATGTGCGTACATTTAATTTAATTTAATGTGGTAACAAAGGACATAAAAAGGATGAGTGACGGCTTTAACCACTTCCCCTCCAACATCCACACAAAGTGTGGATGTTGGATGGAAAGTGGTAAAAAAAATTTAAAACTTTCACATTTGAAATCCCCTGATTTATACAAGAATTCAAAGTTCACTTACCAAGATTGTAGTAGGAGGGTAGGAGGGACAGAGAAAAGAGAGACTGGACTGGAAGGGGTGAAATGCCGTCTTATGTTCCTGTCTCAAGTCAAGTCTGAGGCACCACTAATTTGCCCAACAATTGAGATTTGGACTTCTCCATTCGTTCCAGTTCCAAAATAGTAGAGACAACGTTTTTGGCAGAGGAGTTCACGGGCTTATGTTTTTAACAAACAAAGTTTAGTTTTTCTTTGTATCCCTAATAATACGTAACCGTAAAATGTGAATAAAAATCCCTTAGAGATATTACCAGCAAAAAAAAAAAAACATTTCATCATTTCAACATGGCACCGATTTCATCGCATCCATAAAAATGTTTGTGTCGCCAAATTCCTAAACAAACATTATCCGTCGTATTCGAAACAAACCAATTATTTTTGAGAAAAAGCCAAATAAAAAGGAGACGTTGATGACCATGCGGAAGCTAATTAAGGTTGATTTTGTTGCGTTGGCCTCAATCACCAAAAATGCCTAAAATTTCGGGTTAATCATGTCTTTCAATGGTATTAAATTACTGGTTTGCTACGAAAACCAAATAAATAAACCATGCTCTTTTAGGACTATACTTTTACAACACTTTTTTTCTTAACAGCCTACGCGTCTTTGGTTAGAATCTTAATCTATACTTATATTTGCAAAAAAATATGACAATTTGGCCAAATCTTTGCGGTATCGCCATTATCCACTTGAGTCTATATTGTCCATAAACACACTTGGCAAAATTAACTGCCCACACTCAAAGCTTCAAAAGTAAACATGCCACAACATTAATTTATTTGAATCCCGTTTGTGTGTTCAGAAGGATTGTGTGGGCCCACACAAAAAAAGAGTGACAAAATTGCCACTTCTTTAACACTAAATAAAAACCAACATTGTAAATCATTATACGTCACGAACGACTGTCAGAATCCGAGTCAATGACATTCTCTCTCTAAGAAAAGCAACTTGCCAAATTCGAGAATGGTTGGTGGCTGGCGAGACCATTGATGTGCCATAATTCAATACGTCCCTCTGTAATAAACTTCAATTATTCCCATTGTCCCAAAAGGATAATGGTTTTGCCACCAGAGTTGCAGAAGAAAACCACACTATTGAAAGGATGTAGAACTACAAAGTCCAGTCAGTCAACTTTTATGCTTTTGTCCTCGTCATGCAAAAAGTCATGTATAGGCATTGTATAGGGACCAAGACCAACAAAAGATAAAGTCTCATATTTTCATTAATCATCAATTTAATTTATGAATTTTTCTTCGGACTGAAAAGGACTGTTTGAATGTTGTTCCCTTTCATCACTTGAAGAAAGCTAATATTTCATGTAGAGGAAATAAATTCAAATCAATTTGTCTTTTGTCATCATCGCGGGGCATAGAAGAAAAGAACAGTAAAAATCTAGCAAGATTTAATCAATGTCAAGAAAAGCAGGCAGTCGTCGTCGTCGTCGGAATGAATCTAGTGCGTTTAAATCATTTCTTTTTTGCTTCTACTTGCATTTCAATAACTGTCCGTCTTTCCTATGCCTTCTTCTTTTATGTAGGAAGCAGATAACGTAAATGCAAATTGTTGCTATTAGGCGACACACACACACACAAATGATGAGGGATATTCTTTTGACGGAGATTTTGTTATGTAAATTAATGAAGCGGCTACTGCAGGATTTCGTTGAACAAATTGAATCGAATTATATAAAACAAAGCATCTTCTTAATAGAATCAAAGTTACTGTCTTTTAATTCTTTATACCTAAGGCATGTCATCAACAGCGAGCAGACCAAGACAAATCTCAATAACATGGCATAAAAGTCAACTCGAATTAATCCCAATCCAGTTTCTTTCTTAAAAGGTTGTAACTGTATGAATCTTTCACATTAAGTAATTACCTGTGTTCAATAAACACGCTGCTAAACTGCGATGGGATGTAAATGTCTGCTATACAAAAAATCGAGCTTTGATAGAGTCCACTTTGATTCCTTGGCAAAGTGACGGAGCCGACACAAACTAAGAAAGTTGCTGACAACTCTAATTGACAAAAGACAAATCACATATCAAGAAACATTTAAAGAAGAAAAAAGTCAAACCAAAATGACATTTTAAACCAGTCAAAAGTTTGCTTTGTTTTGCATAATGACATGAGAAGAATAAAATCGACTCTATTTAAACGACTTTCAGAGGTAAAATTGTCGCGTTGGGTTTTTTGCGTTGATTTGTTGTGTTGGCAAGTGTAAAAGGGAATTGCTTTATTAAACCGTGACAAATTTTATTATTTGATACAGGGATAAATTACGGTGATTACAATAGAGTTTGGACATGCTAAAAGCTCATTCATCAATGCACTTTTGACACATGCGACTGTTATTTTGTTGTTGGTGGCAAGTATACGAGTATGTTGCCTTTCTTCGATGCCATATTATTATTTACAACCAGGAGTTGTCAAACAAGTATCGCGTCTATAACTGTTTGTATTGACCTCGTGTACTTGGTTTATGGAGCTTTATACTTTTAATGTCCATCCAAAATTACCAACTTCTTCTTGGCCCACTTTGTTACAAGAAAGTGGTAAAAGTAGGCACTCCCACCAACACTCTCGAAGGCTTTCCCCAGATTCCTTTTATGTGCAGAGTGAAAGTTTTTGAGATGTTTAATGTTTGAAATGGGGATGATTCAATAAAAGTCAGTTTTCTCTCTTTGCGAAAAAGAATGTTGCCCACCACAGTTCAACTTCTGCCCGAAGCAAAATGTTGATTACGAGCATAGATATACAGGTTTATAAAACCAATCGAATAAATTAGGATCTCATCCACCCGGTTGGTTGGTATGTAATCCAACTAATGAAATGATAATAAAGCCATTCATCTTCTATCTTAATTTTTGCAATAAATTATTCAACTTTTCCCCTTTGGATGAGATGTTGTATTGTGTGTTTGCAATGATAGCTTTCTGCAACTGAACTTGAATTTCGTATATGAGTTTCTAGCTTGATTGGTCCTGTTTCTTTTGTTGAACATTGCATACCCACAAGAAGTTTTGTTAAACCAACAAGTGATGATGATACAACAACTCACCAATTGCATATTTAATCCGAATCATCTTTGATTCTTTGCAATGCATTCTCACACAGCAGGAGGGAAATGTTGTGACTTCTCGGTGTGAAAGGAATTAATGTACAGAAGAATACCAATAAATAGATCGATGTTCAACCGGATCCAATATCACAAATGTCTTTATTCAGCGGCTATGGTTGAGATAATGGCTTCTGCTTGTTGCTACTGCTCCTGCTGGTTGGCTTACATAACATATGACCAGGGGAAAAGCTCCAAACTGATAATGTTTTCTATCTTTTAAGAAATCTGATGGCATTTAATTTGTAGGAATAAAAATGATTTATTTCATCCACATTACACAAATAATTACTGCCTCAAACAAGTGTCCTTTGGCGTAAAAAAGGAACCATTTACATTCCGTTTTAAAAGGTATCCAGTCTAATTTTTCACATTCCAATTAATCCAAGTTGTTAAAACAATGCCCCAAGTAGAATGCCAGGTACTTACTTTTTTACATCGAAGGTAGACAAATGCAACTAATTTCTCTCCCTCCCACACCAAAAGAAAAAGAAGATTTTTTTATTTAGTGTCGATCTGATTTGAACTTGAACTGAGATAAGTAGCATTCTGCTGACCCTTCTTCAACCAAGCCAACTTCGAAGAAGTTGGCTTGGGAGAAGAAGGGCGGTCGACTTTTTTAATGCTGCAGTTACAAATAAATTGCTCTGCCCTTAATGACAGCTTTTGAAGTAAAACCAACTCATCATTTGTGTCACGATACGAAAGCATCTCATCCCTTCAAAAAAGTGTAGCAGACTACAACTCTGTCAATTACACAGCTTCGTTAAAAGAGGGGCAGAGGCTAAGTCAATTCACCCAGTTTCCTCTACTTTTTTAAAAATTGCTCACTTTTGAATGATGGAGGAGTCCACCCACACCACCTTTTCTCTTAAACTTTGAGCTGTATAATCAGCCAATGACGTAATTTCTGTGTTCCTCCAACTGCGTTACGTATCATCATCATGTCATCATTTGTACATTTTCCAGTCGTAAAAGTTTATCTCGTCGAGAAAAGTCAAACATAAAAAATCTTGTGAATGAAAAAGAAATTCAACTTTATTTATTACAACTGTTGCAGTTGATGCAGAACCATTAAACCACAATCAATAAAGTTTAGTTTTGCGTAGTCCGTTTTTAATTGGAGCAAAGTCAAGAAATATTGCAGTCTCCAAGAAAAAAGTATCATCCTTTCCTGCATGCATATGGCCCTACTTTCAAATCGTTTTATTCCATCGAAAAAAAAGGAGTAATCCCTTATTTTAATGAAAATTACACACTTTCAACGTCTTTTTCTCCAGACATTTCATTTCGTTGCATGTCCTGCCTCTTCCCCTCCAACATCCACACAAAGTGTGGATGTTTGGAGGGGAAGAGGTAACCACGTTTGTGTGGAACAGTTGTTGTTTGTTCGTGCAGTGCCTCAAAAAGAAAAGTCAAATTAATTGGCCAGTTTCATTCCATTCCACCGAAAATGTGAAATGAGGAAAATTTGGTGAAATGAAAACTGCATATACCTGGAGGAATATAAGGACTGGAACATGGAAGATCAATCAAAGGTGATGAAATGCACAAGACTTGTAATAATAATCCATTTAAGCA
>JAQIWU010002344.1:0-12464 GCA_034696445.1 Isotomiella minor
CTCATGCGACTCAATCAAAGAGTGAGACAATCAATATCAATCATGCACAAGTAATTAATTAGAAGGTAGAGAGAGATAGAGCACACACAAAAAAGTATTAGTATATATGTAGAAGTAGATAGTACGGCACGGCAGGTAGTTTCTGTACAAGAGAAGGTAGTAAGTGTGGATGTCACGTCCTCCAACAACACTTTTTACATTGTATAAGGGGGGCAGGGTATCATGTCATGGATGGTTTTTGACTACGATGATGACTTTGGGCCGAGATGATGATGGACACTAACTGTGGTGACATGCTGACACTACGCCTCTGACTCACAGGAGAGTAATTTACATAGCATCCCTTCAGGTTAATTGTGGGTGTGTGGTCAGATTAGGTTCTGGTATTTGGTAAGTAAATGTGTCTCAAACATAACATTTCTCTAAAATCATATTCATTCTGGAGTTCCATATCGGAAAGATAGATAGAGAGAGGAGGTTGGTATTGCGACGACTAAGGCTGCGTGTCTCTAGTTGAAAAATAAAGACAACTACTCTCTGGTCATTGTGGAGTTATTATTTAATTAATTGGTTTAGTTCCTTGAGCAGCAGTGTGACTGTCAAGTAGAACGAAAGGTGGGGGAGGAAGGTGTACCGAATGACTCGAGTGTGGAGAAAGCCATGCGACTCTAAGTAGTAGTATTAAGATGGTAAAAAGGCTACAGTGTCTAGAGGTCTAAAGACGCGGTACACTTTGTACCGGTGTTCCACAAGAGAGAGAAAGGAGTCAAGAGCAAATATCTACTGACTATGGGTCTACTACCTTGGACTAAGAGAGAATAATGCGACTGTATATACGTGGTCAAAAAGAAAGGCCATGTAAGAACGAATGGTAATTGCATTGGGTACACCCTCTCCATTTGATTGAACAAAGGTAACAAGGAAACAAGAGATGATAAGTGGTGGTGTGTCTGATCACCTGTATTTGGTTGGTAGTTGGAAGTGGAAGTGACATTATTACTACCGAAGCTGTAGTACTGCCTTGAGAGGAGGAGGAGGTGTGACTTGTTATGAGGGGGATGGGCGGAGGAGGAGGAGGAGGATGAGGATGTGGTGGGGAAGGAGGAGGTCAAGGAGGGGAGATGAGGAGTGGAGGAGGTTGGAGTGGTGTTAGTAATTGTGGCTTCAGGGCTTCCCCCCTGCCCTGCCATGCTGTAATTTTGTTTAGATTTCATCCACTCCGTTCGGCGACTGGTACCTTGAGACTTTGACCGTCTCACCACCGCCGAGTCCACCGCACCACCCGCACCCGCAGCCCCACTCTTGCGGGGGGAAGTCGTCTGAGGATTGGCTGCAGAGGAGGACGTCCTGGTCGCAGTTGGGGACAAGCACACGCCATCCATCTATTCAAGTGAACCTCTACGTTTACCACATCGCATCTACTACTTGTACTCATCACTCAGATTACGTTACGTACGTTACATTACAAAATACACTACATCAACACGGCATTTTGGCTCCACTAAAAGATTAGTTGCGCTCTGGCCTTTTTCATACTCTTATATAGACTTTTGACACACGGACAAGGGGCTTACGGAATTTCTTCATCATCGAGGTGAACGCGGAGGACGAGGCGGCGGCGGCCCCGGGCGGCAACGCTTCCGCAGAACGAAGGTCTACACATCTCCCCTTCTTTCCACCTCCCGAAGACGTGCTCGTTGTGGAGGGGAACATGCGGGGCTTGTGGTGATGATGCTTCCCTTTATGCCTCGGAGGACGCACGGGTGGCGAGGAGGTATCAGTGAGGCTTAGGTCGAGATCCCCAGGGCGATCGAAAGGTGGCGAGGAGGAGTCACTCGAGGAGGAGGAAAGGCTTGGGGATACAACACTACTGTGGTCGGTTGTGGTGGAGGAAGCTGGGGGAGTCGGAAGAACTGGGGCCACGGGGGTCAGGTCATCTCCTTCTTGGCCAGGACTCATGGGACAACTCAGAGTCTGCCTTCGTGCGGCCTGTTTCTTGTTCTCCCTCACATTTTTGATGATGAGTCCCTTCACTTGACTCCAAGTGTGACTTCTATTGCGCTTGGGATTGGCAATGGTGGCAGGAGGGGTTGTGGATCGGCATTTGGGTACATTGGCGTCAGTCTCAGCAGTTCCAGAAGAGCTACTTGTTGGAAGCTTTCCCAATGAGCCTGACAAATGGTGGTTTGGTGTGGTCGGGAAGAGAAGGTCATTTTGCTGATTGTCGGCCGTGGTCGTGCTGGGTGACTGAGACTTTGTCTCCATTTCCATACTTTTCGTGCTAGCTAAGTCTGATACCTGTACATAGACGCTCGTCGAGATATTTCGCTTTTTTTAGCACCAAATTAATTACTACTACTGGCTGACCACGCCATTGAGCGTTTTTTTTCACGTCATGACATGAGCAGCCGTAGTGAGAAAAGTAATTCGACGTTATTTGGTGCGTGTGGAGCCAAAAAATGCCAACTATTCTTTTCGTGATAGCGTACGACATGCAGTGTGAAATTACCTGATCCGTTGGGGACCTTTCCTCTGCAATCTCTGGTCTTTTGGGCGACTTGGGTGCCCGTTGATATGGATCTGCTGTTCCGTACACTGCAATCAAAAATACTCCCTATTACCGAAGAACATGCAACTACACAAAGCAATTAAGGAGGAGATAGATTTGAAAGTTTTACGGTCGGGTGTGGCCACGCTCATGAGGCATATCTTCTGAACAGTGTCTACGATTACGAGGCCGACATCGTTTCCATAAGCGAGTCTGTGGGAGAAAGAGGAGAGCCTAAGTGATTCTCCAAAACGGAATTGAATTATAAAGCGTAGGAACGTACATTCCGTATGACGAATTCAGTGCGAGCGAGGTAATGGCTCCAGGAGGTTCACCATTAATCCACGGCATGAGACAGACAATTTCAATTTGGTAGCCGGGGAGTTTCTTTTGTGGACCACTCTTTGGTTGTACCTGTCATACACACCCTCGTCATTATTATTGTTGAGGTGGTTCTCTGGGTGTAATCTTTCATTATGGTCACGTACCGGGACAAAGTACTCTAGGTTAGGCTTGTTTGTGGTGTCTCCCACTTTGGAAAAGTCAAAGCCACCTGCACCACCCAAGTAATCGGTCCCATCGTCCACCTCGCATATTATTGGAATCTCCAGGACCATCGTCTCTGAAGTCACTTCTTGCTTGCGGAACTTATAGACTAGCACTTGGCATGAGGCTCCAGCCACCTACGCAAAGGAACAGAGAGAAGAAAGTAGGGTTACTTTTCCGTTCATGCATTTTTCATATTTATGTGAAAGCTAGTATCCTTGTTCTTACGGCAAGTAAACGAGACTCTGGGCAAAGGACCTGGAGAAAAATGGCACAGGTTTAGAAATTGGCCTGAATTACAACTCCCAGAGCGTGCATCTTACAATGTATTGTATAGCGAAAGGATCATCATCGGCGGAAGACGACTCGGTCGATTTACGGTTTTTCGGACGCTCGAATGCTTTTGACGTTTTCAGTTTGTACAATACTTGGAGGCTTGTGGATGAGGCATCCCAAAATTTCACGCTTCCATCCGCATGACTAAATAAAAAATGTAATAAAATAAAATGACATTTTAGTTGGAAGTTCCATGATTTTTTCCACATTACCCCGTCATGATAATCTCAGCGTAGGCGAGACTGGAAGTCCCCCAAGAACCGCCATCAATTGGCCATTCTTTATCACTAAAACCCGTCTTTTTCATTGATTTGTGGCCAACCTGCAGAGAGCATATCAAATTCACATCAGATCAGATCTAGTGCACCAAATGGCAAGAAGAATCCCCAATGGGACCTCGCTTACCGAGTAGAAAGCAGGTATGAGGTCACCAGGGCAGTCAGCCAAGTAGGAACAACACGTTACTGGAGATTCATGAACGTCCATGGGGTAGGGATTTTCAAAGCTGCATTTGAAATGTGGTTATGAAATGCTTTCACTTTTTAACTTTTGACAAACCTTGGGTAGCCTGGAGTGAGCAGATCAATCAGGACCAAATCTTGTTGTAACAAAACGATGATGGCGTAAGGGTCTTGGACCTCTGTGGATTTAAAAAGAAAGCAATGACTTTTTCATGAAGCTTAATCTTGCTGTGCATATTTCATTGCACTACTGACCGTTTTCCCATTGAGTCTCACACAGACAGATAAAGTCCAAGACGTTGTGCTCCATCTTTATTCAAACATGGATGAATCATTAATGTCCCTTAATTCGAACTAATGCAAGGGGCAGTGAGTCAAATGTTAAGTAGCCACTCACTTCGAGTACGGTAGTGGTCTTTCCGTGAATCACAGTCAAGGAGGGAGTCTTCACAGTTAACCCCCCGCTGAATATCACATAGTTTTCCCTACATCATCAAGACATACATAAGTTACAAGTTATGGTAGCTTTCATTCAGTCAGATTGATTTGGAGAAAGCTCTTGGTTAACTCTAGTCTAGTCAGGTCTGGTTTTGGGAAGGAAAAGGAATCCTAGTCTAGGGCTTGGGTGAACAGAGAAAGTTTTGGCACGAGTCCAAAGATTTAGCATACAGTTGCAGTATGTGGAAAGAAATATCGATCTTGCAAAACTACACACTTTCTTACACGTAGAAGTGGATGTATATATTCCAGGTCATATCATTTCAGACACGGAAAGGGAGAAAGGAAAGGAAAGGAGGGAAGAGGTATGATGATGAACCGTGAGTGAAAGCGGACTTTAATATTTCAAGTTTTTAAAAAGTAGAGAGAGGAACAAGGGAAGTAAACGACGGGGTAATAAAAACAAGCATTGTTAAATGAGGGAAAACTCATTCTAAGACAAGAGTCAAAAAGAAAAGAAGACACACCCACTCCTGGAAGATTTCCATTCAACCTTTTGGATGGACTTGCATGGCTCAGGCTTTCCGTCTTTTGTATTACGGGCTAAAACACACAAAATTATATGTCCTCATAAAACCCAAACTTGATGGAGTGAACAAACGCACAAGAAGAAGATGACGTATGTAGGACTTACAGTGGGGGAATGTGATAGAAACTGGTTTTTGTGGAACCCTCACATTCCAAGTAGTGATTGAGCCATCAGAATGACTTCCTGCGGTAGAAAGATAAGCGTGAAGAAGATGCAAATTGGAAATAGATCCGTTCAACAGTTTATATATAATAGCGTATGCCTTAACTTACCCATAAACTGCTTTCCATCAGAGTGCCACGAAAGCTATGGGAGAAAGAAAATGGAGAAAAGAAAGAAAGTTCTCGTCTCATCTCAAAATTCTTACGACATTCAACTTTCTCTTATTTTCTTACCGAACGTAGTGGTTCAGTCGATTGGAAGCGCATTTCTGCGGCCTTCAGTTTCAAATCCCATAGGACTATTTGACCCGATTCAAAACCTAACAGCAACTATAAATAGAAAAGTAGAAGGAACATTAATATTAAGAGCGTCAACAGGTTGATTCAGAAAAGAAAAATATGGGACATGGCAAAACTTTTGTGAACCTTGGTTGTGTCGACTGGGCAGTCCAAAAGACAAATGACGCTTCCCGGATGCGTTTTGCGGGACCTGTAAATATTTTTATTTTTATACCAAAACTATAAAAGACGACCAAGGCATCCTTACTAACTACCTAAGAGTAGTTTTATGACAAGGGTTATGGAAAGGAGCAGGATGTTAAAGTTGTGTTCTGGCTCTGATTATAGCTTTCACTTTTACAGGATGGAAGAAAAAAGTCAATAAATCTGAAGAATCACATCATCACGCTCTCTTTAAAAAATTCACGGGGCGTCTCATCACCATCCATCCATCGCTCTCTCTCTCTCTTCAGTCACCAAGCTTGAACATGAACTACGACGATTGCAAACTCATCCAAAAGGACTTGACAACTTTGAAGATTCTTTCTCCAAGAGCTCAAGTGTTCTCTTGTTTTAAGCCTATGTAGCTTAGATAGGCTAAGGTTCAACGTCATCCATCACATAAAATCACTCTTCCGGATCGCAATTTCTCAGCAGTTTTTTACTCTTTCCTTGAAACGATTTTTCGGCAAGTTTAAACTTTACGATGATCGAACAAAAGTAAAGAGAGAAAAAAAAAGAATAGAAAAAAGAGAAAGTGGGATGGATGAAAGCTACTGCTCCTGCACCATCATCATCCCCAGGAACCACAACCACATAAAATGCATTACTTAAGCCATTAAATTCTTCATTATTATTATTTTTCTCTGTAAGTAATTCCTTCAGAAGAATACATCTCTCCACGCGGAATTACACAAGAGGAGAAAACTTTAATAATATTTTCTTTGAACAGGAAAAGTTACTTTGCTCTTTGAGAGAAGTTACGACTGTTATTGTTCTTTGAATTGTACCCTTCTTTCATTTTATTATGTCTCTTCTATTTCTACCCCACCATAAACCACAGAGTCCCTTTTTAACAGGTTTAAGGTGTGGTGGTTACACCTCCACTAATAGAAAAAAGTCTTAATTTGAGTGTGTATTTTTAGCAATCCATCAGAATAAAAGATAATAATTACCACAAAAAGAGAAAAAAAAGTACTTACACTTCAATGGCTTTGTTCCAGTTGATGATATACCCTGAAAGCTGGAATGAGTCGATATTGACCACATGAACATTTCCTCTATCAGTCCCCACATAAAGCCATTTACTCTGGAGTGGAAGGTTTAAGCACGTGATCCTGCAATAATTACATTTTTTCTTTTAGTATAAAAAATCTCATTTTCATGAGGAGAGAGGGAAAGAGAAAAGTGGAGAAGGAAAAGGAGCAAAATTAAATTAGCTCCATTTTTATCCCCTCCCTGTGCTAAGTACTTGATACTTTCTCTACTTCTAGAGAGCTTCTTGCTTTGGGAGATCGGCAGTAGTTTATCATTAGTGGGAGGGTTGGTGACGATATTTTATTTTTGCTTAGTTGACTGAATTGAGCCGAGCCATAGAGGACGATTACTGCTTGGTTAGGAGCTTGTTTTCTGAGCTCCTAAAGAATTAGCTAAAAATGTGCCGAGCAGTATTTCATACTGAATGAGACTTTGATCGCATTAAAAGTCCACACTCGACTGGGTTCCCTTTCTATAAGTACTTCCCCTTACTTACATCATGGTATCATCGTTTGTTTGGAAGAAAGTATAAAGCATTGGAAGAGATCGTCAAAAAACTGTAAACTGAATAGCTGTAAGCTATTTACGAGGTTATTAGAATACCTCATTCACTAACCAATAATTGGATTAAGTTTTGGTTGCAAAGTAGACGTTTAATGGCTCTTCAATCTAATGCAATAACAACTTTGGACATTTCCACTTTCCAGACAACCGAATTATTAACGAGCACTGACCTTTCTCTCTGAAACTTGAGCGATTGAACAACTTCAGGCTTTTTTGACTCACGAAAATTCCATACATGCATCGTATCATCTGCTGTCGCTGACAGCAAGAGTCCTTCATTCATAATCTAAATGCAAAAAAGAGAAAGCAATGAGATAGACATAACGAATCCAGGGGAAATACTTACAAATTGCAGGTGAACAATAGAGTTGGATTCTCCTTCGTGTTTTGCATGTATATCCACTCCGGGTCTCCCCAATCTGAAAAAAATAATCAAAGGAAAGCTTGAATTGGGTGGGTTTCAAGGAGGTGTTATCGGAGTCAGTAAACTAAAACCCCTTTTTCCATAACTCATGTCCCACCTCACTTTTGTTTTTAGATAGATTAGATTCAATGACGGGCATAAATCAAATCACACCTCTTTCTCCCTTATCAAAGGTCCTCTGTTCATTAAAAAATAACGAGTCCAAGCAAATGGTATAGGCTATAAAAGGTAGGGTTCATTTTATCGGTCGTACATCTATAACTTTACTGCGGCTTTTAAACCTCCCACTCTCTTTCCTCCCACTTAATTTTTCATTAGTGAAAGCATGATTATGCAAAGTCGATAAGTATGGATAACTGTCATAAGAATTAGTTCAAAGTCCCACAACGGAAAACTAGATTAATGTGGCTTTCAAAAGAAAGCCACAAACGTTGAGAGAGAGAAGTTCGTTAAGGAGGAGAAAGCACGTTCGTTGTGTACGAGAGGATGCCTTATCCACATATATACTTAGGTAGATGTTTAGTTAAGTTGCAATTTTGGAATTGGCCATTTCAATTTCTCCGAGTAGTCAAGTCTCGAAGGAGAGTTTTTGATATAGTATGACAGGTATTACAACTTAGCAGAAGTTATGATGCTCCTTCCCAGCCTAAAAAGCAGAAGGCCTTTCTCCCAACATAGTTTTGGTCGTTACCTACTTTCACCTTCCACTCTTACCTCCTACCAACCTAACCTTTTCACCGTCTCTTCTCCCTTTCCATTTCATTTCCCTTCATTTCATAAAATAGATACCGCGTCATCATAATATATTCATATCATCAACCAGTCTCACGGCAGACATGAGTAGGCCACAGAAGAGCATATTTGAACTCAACTTTAATGGAAAGCCCTCAACAAACCGCAAACCTTAAGAGTTGAAATGGTTATGGTAGATTTTCTCTGTACACAGGAACGGGCGGAATGTTTTAAGCCTAATGTAGAAACCCTATAAAATGCTTTCACGAGTATCAAGAATGCAAAGTCTGAGGAAGGAAACACAATACCATTCCTTCAAATGTAATGCATAAAAGGCTTCTGTTAATTTCTGGAACAAAATGTTTCCCTCTTTCAGAAGTTCACAAAAATATTTCTTTCAACTCAACTTTTCCGTTGGTGGTTTGGCTTTGCAGAGGAAATGAAAAGTGAGCTTGTTAGCCTGTGAAATATTCCACTCGTTGGGTTGAGTTATTATGAGACCTTTAAAAGTATATTGGAACACTTTACCACAAAAAATTGTCATCCCACCGTAAAATCTTTTACTCTAAAATGCTTTTAGCCGAAATCATTGCCACCTCTCTTGTCATCACGTCACATCGTCAACTGTGTCACCCTGTTTTACACTTGGTGTACTCCTTTCATGCTCTCGACGCTGATGGTGTATAAACCTTCAGAAAAGACGACCCACTTCCAACGGTTTACTTTCCCTTTGCAGCTTTCCAAAGATCCCAAGTAAACTACGTTTACTTTTGTGAGAAGAGGATTGTTTCTTATCATTTGTCAATATGTCCGGACCCTATTGCCTCAGTATATTTACAATATTGCAAATAGCCACTCTGAAGTATCATATATAATCGTAGTTCCGAGAGTCAGTCTTTCTTTTAGTGGTAATGGACCTTTCACTGGTTTAAATCCATACTGCTCTCGATGACAATGACGACGATAGACTCTCTTACTGTAAAAAGAAGAAGGCTCGAATGTGTGGAGATCTCAAATGGTAAATAAGTAGTGGATTAGATAAATGAAGAGGTTTTGACTGAAATTGAGGGTCATAAAGCTACGCTAGTATTTGTAAATGGCTCGACATTATAGCACACATATGCTCTCTCTCATGTACGCAATAAAGAAGAAAAACTTTTTTGGAAAGCATTTTCCAGTGGGTTGGTTTTCCCAATGAATACAGCTCAATGGAAGTGTGGGTATGACTCGAAACTGTAGCAATTCTGAGTACATATGCGTTAGCCATCCAATAACCCTTTCTCTCGTTTTTTGAAAAGACGAAAAAATGTTTAAAAGATTTCTTCTTATTGCTCACTCACTCGCTCAGTCAGGCAGTCACAACGACCACCCAAAAAAGTCAGGGTCCATTTAACAGGAAAGTTGTCCCGCAATTGCCTGCCTCACAGGTTACTAATCCCAGGACCGATAATGGATCCTATAGCCGAGGACCCGTTTCTACACCACTGAAATAAATGTATCCCCCTCTGTAAACCGGTTGGGATTCAAAACTATACACACACGCCTTCATTTATTTATTCCCTTCCAGGTCCAACATCATCATCCCATCAGGGAAAAGACCCAACAATCAATGGAGAGGGAGAAAGTCAGATGGTCTAAAATGGAATTGATACATTGTTCGTTCCATAAATAAGTCTCAAATGACAAATTGCCATCCGAGTGACTGACTGTGAGCCTGAGCCATATACCGGTATAGAAAAGAAGTTTAGGCCACAAACTCCACGGTTTATTAATGACCAGCTCTCTCTCTCTCTCTCGGTTCAACTTTTACCATTCACAGAAATAGTGAAAAGGGCGTGTGGGCTTTTGAACCAGCATGGAATTTTTGAATGGAGGAAAAGGGTAAGTTAAAAGTTGGCTTTTATTTCTCATTCCCACTGCGATCCGCTTTATTCTCTAAACATCCTAATTCGACCAAATGGCAAATAAAGAGTAAAAAAGAAAGGAGAAAAATCTCCATTCATTCATTCAGTATCGTTTTATTGTGTGCGGAGTAGAGAGTTTTATTCCTTCCAATGGATTCATTACTGCAGTGCCCTCGCCTCAATTTCCTTTCATGCAGCCTCCAATTTAATCCATCAAACCGAAAACCCAAATATAAACCGGTATATAACCATTCACGCTACAGGATATATATAGGGCAGCCGAAACCGATACTGAATGATGGCAAATTTGCATGCAGAGAACTTGACATTCACTCACACCCTGAAATCTTTTCTCCTTCATTTCCCGTAAATATATATATATATCAATTAGTTTACAGTATATATACCACACTGGGCAATCTTTCTTTCTCCATTACTTTTCTCTCTGCACTCACTAACCCTTGGTGAAATGCTTTGTGTATCCCAATTTGTGTGAACTAAAATGAATGGACATCTTGCCAAGAGAGAATAAGAATAGGGGTATGCTTTTAAATCATAATTTTCCACTCAACTTACTTTAAATAATTAATCCTAGTCATTATTCAGCCGGTTTATCTCTCACTCGATCTCGAATGAAAGTTCAAGGAAAATCATCTAATCTTTATCCTGACACGAGGATTAATAACTTGAGCACTTCAGTACGTCTGGATTGTAGTAAATCCCACTTGCGTTAAGTTAAGTTACGTATGTTTGAAAACATAAGAGATGACAATGGCAGCTGAGACTGAGAATCATAAATTCTCATCGGATGCTGCTTTCACCATACGCTTCTATGCTTTTTTGGGCAGCTGTACATTGCTTGAGTGAAAGTAAGGTTTCCAGCGATGATGGTGAATCTACCAGTATGTATGTTAGTGTTATTATCTATCAGCGTCATTTTATTGTCCTGGATTGTGACGTGCGTGGTGGTCTTACAGTTTGCAATATTGCCTACCAGGACGTCTCATGTTAATTTAATACCACCGTCTTGAAAGTGAGTCATTTTACGGCAATGTGTAAAAGGCTTTTCTGAACGATTGCACAACCTGTGTCTTGTTTGGAGAAGTTTATCTCACATTTGCTTGAGTAAAGCTCCACAATCACTCTTCTTACTTCTGTCAATACGACGAAACGGAGGAAAATATGACTTTGTTCTCAGCTCCCACGTTTACAACCACATTCCATCCAAAAGTTATGTGGAAACTTTGAAGGTAAATGCAGTAGGAAGATGAGAATTAGTGGGCTTTCACCGGACCAAAAGTAATTTCACTTAATGTTGTCTCTCGACTCAGTTCATCCATCAAAAGCAACTGTGATATAATCAAGATTCCTCAACGAGAATGCCAACCCATCATTTATGGAATGGAGTCCAGAATATAGTCTCCCTGCAATAACAGTGCCTTCCTTCCAAGACGTCAATGTATTGATGGATGCGTCTGAGAGTGAAAGTACTAGAGATAACATGGATCAATGTGGTTTCACTCAAGAGTGTAATCTTTGCCAAGGATAGAAAGAAATGCACTGGATGTCTATAAGGAAGGTTGGTCCAAATTCTTTCTTCGTGGAAAAATATTTTCACTGTCCCATCGATGCAATCACTGTATAATATCCAGGAGGAGGAAGAGGAAACAACACATATGTATCTATTGACCAGTGAAGCATGTTAAGATCTGGGAGTGAAGAAAGCGGAGAAAGCAATAAGTGAATGTAGGTGTAGTCAAGTAAGGCAGTGCTGATGGATGGACGCGTGTGTAAGGCCGACAGACCGCATTACATTTATGCCAATCCTCCTTAGTACAATCCATCTCTTCACTCTGTCCATCCATCCACTACATCTTTCTCTCTCTCTCAGCCTCATCCTTTTGGCTCACACTTTTACAGAGAGTGGTAAAAGTAACAGTCCAGAAGGAAGAAGATTATTTGTCTACACTACAGTGAGTGGGATGCCAGATCGTGAGAAAGTAAGTAAGTGTGATACGAGTGTGAGAAGGAAAGCACTGGCTTCGGCTCATTCGATACCTTACTTTCTCTATATTGGACATCCTTATGGAGCCCAACTTTCTCCTCACGACTAAATAGAATCCTCTTCCTTAGATGAGTATATTATCGTTCACAGGAACCATTACATTTAGTTTATTTAAAAACAATCATTCCACTTGAGAAATAGAAAAGCTGTTTACAAGAAG
>JAQIWU010002345.1:0-12463 GCA_034696445.1 Isotomiella minor
TGTGGTTATTGAAGCGACCAAGGATATCCAGCAGGGTCAAGAAGTGTTGCTTTGGTTTGAAGAAGGACTTTTGGCCAAAATGGGAATCCCATCCTATTTGTCACCTTCCAACATTTATGGTAAGAATGAGAGAAATCAAATGTAAGAATTGAGAGAGTTAAATCACTGGATTAAATTTAGGAGGGGACTTGTACATTTGCCACGCATGTAAAACACCCTTCCAGGCTCCAAACCATTTGAAGATCCACATTGCTCTTAGCTGTGGTGGTCACTCCATGTCCATTTTGTGGAAACGCTTGACCCAAACCGAATCTCAGCTTGCCCCGATAGTCTCCTCAACAATATTATGCACCACCACGACACCTCCATCCCTCCTTCCATCTCTGCCTTGGACACCGTTGTTCCCTGTGCCCATCTCCACAAGTGCCTTGACCCCCGTCATCACGAACACATCCTTCATACGGAGACCTCTGCCTCTTTTGAGAAATGGTCATTTTCAACCCCCAATAACTCCCTCTTCAACTGCCACCACCAGCACAACTTCCCAAAGGAACAGAGAAGTTCTCCCAGAGTTCAAGCAAAATGGCAAGCTAAGCATTACAACAACTACAACCACTGCTGAAGCAACCTCTTCGTCCCCTGGTCCCAATCGTGGGGGGAAAAGAAGACAGCGAGCCGTTGAGACGGCAATCTCAGTGTCAGTCTCTGACCCAGAGGCACAACTAGAATCCATCGTGAGCAACATGGGGAAAGCAAGAAATGGTCATATGTGTCTCTACTGTGGAAAGCTGTACTCCAGAAAGTACGGGCTCAAGATACACATACGGACACATACGGGGTACAAACCTCTGCGGTGTAAAATATGTCTCAGACCCTTTGGGGACCCCAGTAACTTGAACAAGCACATCAGACTCCACTCGGATGGAAATACGCCGTACAGGTAATGACACCATCACAACAGAAATGTAGCTACAGGAATAATTTACAGATTTAATATATTATTTTGTAGGTGTGAAATATGCAGCAAGGTTCTTGTCCGAAAGAGGGATTTAGAGCGTCACATTCGATCCAGACATACAAATAATCCCCCTCAAATCCTTCCTATTCAGCTTTCCGGAGGCTTAGCGTTGAATTGTAGAAGGCCTTCGAATGGAACCACTACTAGTCATTGAACGTGCCATAGTCATTTCTGCTTTAATTACAATATAAGGTTGACTTTATAACAATTACGGTTGCCGAGGTATTTTAGTTTTGTAATCAATAAAAAAACCAGAGTTTAACAATGTACAATGTAGTCTCAACAATAAATTATATTTATGTTACAAACTCCTTATTCCTCTGCTGATTCCCAAACCTATTAGCCCCCCAGCAGGTCTTGTGATCGTCGTTTCCGTCTTTAAGTGTACATTTCAATGAGTTCATCACAAACAGCTACAGGAGTCAACAATCCTCTATCAGTCACCAACAGGGTTAAATACTTTGGTGCTGTGTAGTCCACTCGTACACGACCTGCCTCGTCGTACTACACAAAGTAAGAAAGCAATAATGAATTAATCATCATGAATTTTCATTTCAATTTAAAAAGGACTTTGGCTTTACCCTGTACACTGGTGGGATGTCAGCCTGACTGAGTGGATACAAAAGAGAGAATTTAAAACTTTCTGCGAATACGTACATCGGCTTATTCATTTCCTTTGCACAAATGGCAGTCGGAAGTGTCCCAACCTAAAAACAAACCCAAATTATATTTCTTGTATAAAAAACGTCGTTTGTCCTCTACCTTATTGATTATGCCACCATTCTTAACCACAGCTTCAGCCCCTGTAAACACAAGGTCAATCGTCTCCATCCTCGTCCCCACCTCAGAGTCCCGGATTCGAACGTACTCCACATTTGACCTCGCCTTCAGGAGTTGTGCGGAGGTTAGGTCATCATCGCCCGTGACTTGATAGACGGTAAAGTAGATATTATCCGGGACGGACAGCAGTGTTTCCAGCACACCCCTTGAGTAGGAATGAACCATGACCCTCGCTCCATCGAAGATTAGGGGGACTCCAAACTTGGCCACCTTCAAGACCGCATTTTCACACCGCTTCAGGTACCTCCGGCCCTCGTCCAACATGAGTCTCTTGACCGATGGGAGGTCCTCGCTCTCAATCGTGCTCAGGTAGAGGGTCGTGTAGCGGATGAACTGGGCACAGGAGGAGGAGAGCGCTAGCTTGTACTTCAGCACGGAAATTGAAATCGATCCTTCTTCCAACGCCTTCACTTCCTCCCTCAGCTCCGCGATGAGGCCATTGATTGTGGACCCTGGAGAAATATACAAAAATGACAACTGACCCTTTCTTTGGGGATATAATTATTCCCTTTCCCTCCTTACCGTTGTATTTTTTAATCGTCGTCATGAGCCGGATGACCCCACTCGTGACTGGATGCCACTCAACAGACGATAGTGACTTTATGCTAGAATTGACGATGGGGGTGGCAGCCACAGGTTCAGGTTCACTGACGATGGGAGCAGCAGAGGTTGCAGGACCACTACTACCAGCACCAGAAGTAGCCCTACTCCCTCCCCCTTTATTACCTTTGTCCTTTTGTCCATGATGATGATGATGAGACTTGCCTCCTTTCGTCATCTTTCCTTTAGCCTGCTTCAGATAAAGAAAGAGTACAATTAATTAATTGTTGCTTATCGGTGATGGTGATAAGTGTTTTACTTACCGGCAGACAATGACGACAGTTTAATTAAGAAGCAACAAATATTGTAAAATTGTAAAAGTTTGTCTTTTCACGAGGCCCATCCAGCTGTGCGAGAAGTATGAGTGTATGCAATGCAATGCGAAATGAGACTAGAATCTTGAATACTGCTAAAATGTGAAGTTGAAGGGTCGTGTCCATCCCTGCTTCTTTTCTTTGTATGCCTTAATTTTCATAAGGGAGAAGTAATGAATAATGCTGGTTTTAGGATATGATTGGAATGGGACGCATAAGTTACGCACTATTAACAATTCAGTAACATTTATTGAGCTGCAACAACCGATTGATAACAAAAGTATGAAAACTGAGAATCCATGATAGGGTTTATACAATGACTAATGTGATAACGATAATAACTTTGAAATCTGAATACACAATTAATGCAGTGGTGGTATTATTGGTACTTGAGATTGCAGTCTTTTCTGAGTATTGAATTTCAATTCAGTCTGGCAGAATAGATTCTCCTTCTTCGTCTTCTAATGGATCTGAACCAGTCTCGCACTTCGGTTTGACTATGTCAATAAAAGAAGGGGGTAAGACACTTGTCGATGAGGATGACGATGTGGCGAAAGAAGAAGAAATGCCTGTCTCTCCTCCGTAGTATGCGAAGTTAGTAGTGGAAGAACTGTCTTCGACCTGTTCGGGTTGATGTTGATAGTAGCTATTATTACCGCATGACGGAAACGTGTAGTCAGAATGAGAATTCACCAGTCCCTCGTTATTGTATTCAATGACTGTTGGTGGGGTTTGAAATGAAAGATAGTCTGAGGAAGGTCTAGCTTCTTCAGAGGTTGACGTTGGCACTGTTGGGAGTGGGAATGTCTGACCAGTGGTGTCCCGAACCTGAAAAATGAAAGAATAAGTGAAGTCATAAGCAATTTTCAGGGCAAAACTAAGGTGTGGTTGATCATTTGTACCTCAAATAGTTGCTGATTGAGTGGTTTAAGGCACAATGGACAATGGAATTCGCCTCCTTGTTGTGACACCAAGGAAAATACGTTGAATCCACACGCCGGCGTTGAGCACCAAAGTCGAATCGTATATTTGACTGTAGATCCATGTGAAAGTCCATTGGGGAAGTTGCACCATGCCATCATGCCGGTCGTTGTATTGCAGGTTGTAGCATGAGCTTGGAAGTTTTCTTTTGACCCCGGCACTATAGAGGAGCAGAATGGGCAACGGTGGTCCTGTTGGTCAAGTTGTCTTTTCTCACGCTGGGCGTTTGCCCATTCACTGCCATGCCAAACAAGATTGTGGCTGTCCAACATCTCAGTCTTTTGAAGATATATGCCAATACATAACGAACACTTCAGGAGAGGTCTCACGGACGAATTTATGGCAGCTGTTGGCTTATCATGATATTGATTGTATTGAGCCGTAGAAGAAGGAACTGGAGTAAAGTCGTTTCTGATAGCTTTAGTAAAAGTGGAGCTGGTCTTCCTTGGTCTTCCCCGTCCCCTCTTCTCGTGAACAATGGTATGTTTATTTCTGTTAAGTTCTGTAAGAGAGAGAAAAAGGGAAAATTATATCAAACTTGGAGTGCTTTTTCGCTTTCCCCATACCTGGGCTTGGATCATATATCAGCCGATGTGTACGCGTACGGGGTACTGGGAATCTGGAAGAAGGGACTCTCTGGGTTTCCTTACAGCCAGTCTGCTGTAATAATGACTGAATAATGACATCTTTAGCCACCTAAAATGTCATACAATTAAAAAACAATTTAGGTAAAGAAGACTATTTGCTATTTTAGACTAGAAGAAGGAAATCTTAATCTACTTACGTTATTCGATTTTACAGACTTTGTAGTATTTCTTCCAGGAGCAGCTACTGGGTTAGTAAACTGGAATGAAATGGGAGGACGCGGACGTGGCCTCGGTAGTGCTGAAGAGGACAAACGAGGAGGTGGTGATGTAAGATGATTGACTTTCAATACTGGAGCATTTTTAACTTCCAGCACCTCCACGTCTGAATCTTCATTATCAGCGCTTTCTGGTACCACTACTGTAGCCTTTTCTGGTGATGAGGATGACGGTAATCTCACTGCTTTCAGTAATGCTGATGCTGGCAAGCATGGTGGGGGTGGTGGCAATGGTTCCTCTATCTTTTTCTTCATGTCATCATTCAAACGGCATTCATGGTGTAATTGATCGGTTTCTGACAGTATGTCTGAACCACATTCTGAACAAAGTTGAGGGAAACTTGGTGTGTCACTACTGTCAGTAGAAACACTCGTTAGGGGAGGGGACTGGAAATAAGAGAAAAATTCTTCATCGTCATTGAACGCGTCATCCACATAATTAACGTCCTGGAAGGGGTTATCTGGTGAAGGGTCATGATGACCCCAAAGAGGGACATGTGAATGAAGCCTTTTGTCTTTATGTTTCTTTGCAGGGAATTTGAGCTGATGCATAGTAATACGATCCCTTCCTCCTGTTGCATATTCAGCATCGGGCATTTTCAGTTTTAATTTCTTGATGAGTATTGACGACAGTGTTTTAGCAGACACGGTCCCAGAAGAAATCATGGATTGCGGAAGGCGGATTTTTATTTTCAGCTTGTCTTCTTTTGTGCTTCTTGCAGTAGTCTTATCTGACTCTGTGGAGTCATAGATTATTGTGACCTCATCTTCTATTTCCTCGTTCGTTCCATCCTTCGTTTTTCTTGTACACATCCTATTTTTCAAGACCTGTTGAAAAGAATCAAAATTAGTATACGTTTGAAGATTTGTAAACATCAAATTACCATTTTGCCAAATCGAATGGTTTGATCTTTTAATGGAAAACATGAGCTACCATTTTCCTCCTCCATGTCCTTTAATTGCTTCACCAATTTGTATAAAAGCTTCCTCCGGCGAGAGTTGGTCAGAACAAGACAATCTGCTTTACGAACACAGACAACTTTGACTTCATCATCATCATCATCGTCGTCACCTCTTGGCTTTGAGGAAGACTTTGTTGTCGTCGTTGGCACTTCTTTTGAATGGCGAGTTGAAAGACCGATGATAGTCCTCCGCAGTGCAGCAGTGATTCCTAAAGCAGGATGAGGGGGTGGCAAAGGTTCCTCCAACTTTTTCTTCATTTCGTCACTCATCAGCTCACACGAGTGGATTTCTTCTGAAGATGATGGTATTTCTGAGCCGCAGTGGACGCAGAGTTGGATGAGATCTTCATCATCATCATCTTTGGAGACATTGGGAACTGACACTTTCTTCTTGTGACCCTTAACAATGTCCTCTTGGGTCAGACGAACCCTTAGCTTCCCCAACTTCTTGGTAGACCATGGGGTCTGTTTACCACCAGCAGGAGGTCGAGCCCTCTTAGTCTTGAACTCGTGTCGTTTTGAATGATGACTGGACATGGCCACCTCATCCACTGCGAAGGCCCCGCACAAATTGCACGAGTAGTAGCACTGGGGTTCTGATCCTGGTCCCTTCATCATCGTCATCCTCGCCTTCTTCCCCATCGTCAGTCTTCAACTCAATCAACTCTATGAATTTTTTCACACATTTTTTCCTTTGACCTCTTTCCTTTCACCACCTGCTGTCTCAGTCAGTCAGCAGAAAACATGTGAGACGTTAGATCCGCAAATGTGAGAGATGAAGGGGGCAGATTGCAACAAAAAGTCTTTGTCTCCTCGAGTTTGCTGTTTTTTCATGAAACAATAATGCAAAATAAAATATGATCCCAGTCCTTGTCAGTCGGTTGTACTCCTTCCCCCTCGAGTTTGCACCACTGAATTTGTAGAAGACTTGGCTTAGAGTCTATGGATACAATTTTACTTTGCAAAAATCTCGAGCTTGAACTGAGTTTGATGATTTGAGTTCTCAAAATCTCAAAAATTCAGTGTGGAGTAGAATCAACATAAAATTGCAAATTAAAAATCCTTTCACAAAGTTTAACTTTATATATTTGGTCACACATTCTGTTTCTTCATCGAGGCAAAGGGAGTTGCCAGAATGTCGGAATTTGTCCCATCAGCAAATTCTAAAGTTCTCGAATTGGTAAAAAAAATGCTTTAGTTGCACCTTCCTTCTTCTTGAGGAGCTGAATAGTTCTTTATTCTTATCAGGGAAATGGAAACATTCGAGAGGAATACGAATGGACGGTGCCGGTCCATCCTTCTTGGCGGAATAGGAATGTTTTGGGGACGCAGATCCTGCCAACTCCAGAATTTGCAAGGGGCACTTTTTCCCATCCGTCTTGGAAGAATGAGTATGCCAAACCCATCTAATTAACTGTAGTGTCTTATACTTGAAATGTAGATTCAAGTCTCAGTGGGAGAATGGAGAGATAAGGCTGGAATTTGGAGTCCGTCCCCCACCAATGCCCTCAAACGAAGTGAAGCGGATGTGGAGCGTGAAATCTTGCAAGGCGACATTCCTTGAGGATGGATTTGGATTGAAAACATTTCAAATGTCTTTGTACAAGTATTATTCCACCTATCATGGCCAACCATTCGTTCGAGCTTTGCTGCCCAAGTACAAGTATGAAAAAATCTCAAAAAATGTCAAAGGGCTGAAATTCATGGTGACAATGGAGGGGGCACCATTGGAAAAGGCAGAAACAAACGGCACTGCCAATGAAAAATTAAAAGTCCAAGAATTGGTAATGCCTATAATACGCTTGATTGTCTTCAAAATATATAATTTTATGGCATGACATGGTTTAGGGAAATGGAAAAGTTCGAGAAGAATACGAATGGACGGTGGCCATCGATTCAACTTGGCAGGGGGAGAGTGTTCTGGAGAGGAACGTCCTTCCAACACCAGGATTAAGGGGTACTTTTTCCCTTCCGTCTTGGAAGAAGGGGTATGCCAATCTCATGTTTCAACTTCATTGCAACCATAAGTTTAATAATTTTGAATTAGATTCTTGTCTAAACGATTGGATGGAGTGATAAGATTGTCATTTGAGGTTCCAACATCGCCCTCAAGCAAAGTGAAACGGATATGGGGCGTGAAATCTTGCAAAGCAACGTTCGTCGAGGATGGAGGGTTGCATTGGTCGGGTCCATTTCAAATGTATGTAGATGTTTCTCACGATGTGGTGTACGCTTCACTGTACAAGTTCAACTATGGAAAAATCTCAAAAAATGTCAAAGGGTTAAAATTTACGGTTATAATGGATGGAGAACTAATGGAGAAGGAATTTCCGACTAATGTTGTTGGTATGCTATTCTTTATCTCAAATTGTTGACCTTATGTCTGTTTGATTGAGGCTTTTTATTATAGAAAAAGTCAACGAGAAACGAAGTTCCAAACTCGACGAGACTTCTTCAGAAGCCAAAGGACCACGGCGATCCATGGTGTCTCAATTTCTAAAGAAGGCAAAAGGGCTGCTCTTTGGTTCCGCCGACTCAAAACTCAAATCTGAATCTTCAAAATCCAAATAGTTATAACGATTAGCTACAAATGTATCTTGTTAAATACGAATAGCTTATCATCATCAAGAAATTTAAGTCGTAAAAGTACAGTGTAAGGATTGTTCAACCATGTCATAATATTTTAACTGACTTGCTAAATAAAAATCAACTGAAGAAAGAGACAATTTCTATCTCACATTACCTCTTTATTTAGAATCATACAATTAGAGCTTCCTTGTAGTTTATTCATGAAAAGCAAACTAGGATACCATATGTCCTACTGCCGTCTACTCCCACTACTTTGTGACCCTTTGTCCTCCTCCTCTTCCAACTCCTCATCAAACTCATCATTCCCTCCACCTTCCCCATCATCATAGTCTTCATCGTTACTTAGGTCTAGGTCCTGTTCCTCCTTGTCCAGTCGATTGTGTTCCTTGACCCTCTTCATCTCATGCTCGTACTGGGCTCTGAATTTGTCAAAGAATATGTCACCCCCACCACCAGGTCCCTTCTTCTTGGTTGACGACGTGACCCTTCCTGCACCAAGAAGGCTTTCCTCATCTTCTTCTTCCTCCTCGTCAGTGAGGAGGGTGTCGGACTCAGCGTCCTTCTCCTCCTCTTCTTCTTCATCATCCTGGTCCTCATCCTCCGACGTTGTCCTTCTGGTGGGTACGGCAATGACCATTTTAGACTTGGGCCTGGCGATGGAAGATTTTGGTCTTGCGACCACATCACCCCCAAAGCCAAAACTGGAGGATTTCTCCACCATCTCCAACCAAGCCTCGTTAAACACTTTGAACCTCTTTTCCTTGAGTCGCTCCATCCAAACTGGGTCGCACTCTCCGAAGAGAGTCATGATGGCTTCACACAGCTCCTGAACATCCTGTCCGTCCGAGTCTCCTCCCTGCATTATGAGCTCGAGGATGATTTGAGGGAGTTGACTGTCCTCTTGAACCTTCTTCAGGCAGTCTGGATGGGACAAACATATTCGATAAAAGACGTAGAGGACTTGGCTCTTCAATTCGGGGGAATTTGTGACGATGAGGATTTTGACGAGTTGGTCGAAAATTCCAGATTGGAGGAGGAGGTCGGAACACTCTGGGTCTGAGCAGCAGGTCCCTGTCAGAACCACTACGAGGACAGTTGTGAGGAGGAGACTGTTATCCTTGTCCCCAGCCACCTCGGATTCTTGTGGTTTAGAGAGGTAGTCGTTGAACACACGCTTGATCCAGGAAATCAGGTCGAACTCTTCGAGGAGCTTGCAGTAGTCAATGTTGGGGAGGTCCAGGTTGCCAAGGGTTCCAACGACTTCGAGCATGAAGTTTGTAGAACTCGCGTCCTGAATGGCTCTGGCAAGATCGGGTATGAAAGGGGCAAAGAACTCCATGCACTGCGAGTGGGCACTTAGGTTTTTGACTATCTTCATCACGACCTCGTCCTCAGTGGAAAATGCGTGTTGAAGGAATGGCAAAAGTCCACCGTTTGGAGTCCCTTTTGGATCGCAAAGAAGTACGGCAGTCTTCTTGACCGTTGCGAGGTTAACGAGGAGACTGGCCACGACCACCTGCAAAGTGTCATCGTCACTACTGAAAGTGGTGGTGGGTCCTTCAGTCACAGCCACGGCTTTTGGGTCTCTGAAGAGCAGGGTGTCGATGAGTGAAGGGATGATTTGTGGGGCAATAGGAGTCAACCGTTGTCTCGCCTTCTTATCCATGCTCATGACATAAAGCAGTCTGTACGTTGTAACTTGCAGAGTCGAGTCCTCTTTTCGAAGGAATTGTGCCAATTTGGGAAGAAGGCCGAGGAGGACCATTTTGTGCCTGAGTTTAGTATCAAAGCACAAGTTGAAAAGGAGACCAAGGCAACCTTTGACCACGTCCAGGGGAATGTTCGAGTCCAACAACTGCATCAACTTTTCCACAATGTAGAGCTGTCCCATTTGAGTCTTACATTGGGAATAAAGGGCCAATGAGGTGAGGTACTTGAGGGCCACTTTCAACAACTCAACACTCCTCCTCTCCAACACTTCCACGAGGTAGAGGACAAGGCCCCGTGCGATCATCTCCTTGGCAAGGGGAAGCCTCGAAGGGTCCTCTTCAGACAAGAGGAAGAGAGTGTCGAAGCAAAGTGCCAGCAAGATCCCCTGCTTCTGAGTCAATTCTCCAAATTTGGCTCGCATCTTTTCAAAATCCCCCCGAGCCTTTTGATATGACCCTGCGGAGCCTGGAAACTCAGCCCTGTTTTCCACAATGTCTTGTCTTCGAGCCAACTCCAGCCTCCACTTTTCCCATCGTCCCAGCTCAAACTCAACCATGTCAAAAGCCACAGACGTGATTTTGTTGGAGAGGAGGATTGGGTGAAAGTCACTGTACTTTGAATAGTGCAAGCAAATTGACATGATGTGGGTAGACAATTCCATGGACTTCCTGTAGTCCTCACGCAGCGTGCGGAAAAGGGCGTTAAGGACTGTCTCGTGATGAATCATGATGCCTAAATTCTCCGTACACTTGGCCAATCTTGCAATGCACCTCGCACCCTTGGACTTGAGGGAAAAGTCCTCCTCGTACAAAAGTTCCACATATGTGTCAAGTTGGGTAATGTCCACCTCCTTCATCTCTTCTGACTCTAACAAGTCGGTCAATTCATCCACCTCGACTTGGAAGTCTGGACCGAAAAGACCTACACAGACAGAATCAGTCTCACAGTGCTCCAGAAGCGCAGTTTATGTACCTGGCGTTGGAGTGGTAGGGGTGGTAGTTGTGGACCCACCCACCTCAGCAGCAACCACAATCCCATTATCGTCATACTGCCTATTCTTCAGAAAGTCGATGACGACGGAGAGATGGTCTCGGTGTTCCGACCCGTTGAGGAAAGAACATTTTTGAAGAACAAAGTCCACAATTTGCTCCGTATCGGAGGTTTTAGACAGACCGTCCAGGTGAACTAGTTTCCGAAATTCCTCATTTTCCTCTGCCACAAGAACAGGGTAGCAGAGGGGGTTGGTTACGGTCACATGAATGTCGCCACAGAGGATGAGACACTTTTTCTTTGGATGAGGCTCGAATTTGGTGATGTTCACTGTCGTGGTGAGGAAGTCAGTTTCTTCCCCATTTCCACCGGCGTTGTTTTTACTGTTCAACCTGGAGGACTTGATGGCACTGCTGGTGTTGCCACCGCCACCCACGTCTAGAGCCTTGTAATTCATTGTTCCTAAAAATATTGTGACTTTAAAGCTTCTTTTGTTTTCCTCCCCGTTCGTATGATGTCCCAATCATGTGTCTACTCTTTATGCCAGCCAGGAAAATATTGTCTTTTTTGGTTTGTCTTGGCAACGCATACGGGCAACAACAAGAGGGCAAAGAAAATCGATAACATTAAAACCAATCCCGGGTAAGACAGAAAACTGAGCGTTTTCAGAAAGGGGATGTATGCAAAACATAATGTATGCGTGCTGAACATAGGGATACGACATTTGATTCGCTATATAGTTTTGTAAAAGGTCCTTCACTTGGTTGGTTGTTTCTTGGGGTCTTGACAAAAATACTGCAATTAAAAACCTCAAACAAAATTATCTTGAGTTGGCAGTGATAAATAAATTTTGACTTGTGTCATTTTGCCCCTAAAGTATAATCCGTGATCTAAAACTTTGATGCGTTGATGTTGTTGTACACTTTAAGTGCGTCATGATTTAACCTATGTTATTGTCAGACTTTACTCTTTACTTTGTCTATTTGATTGAACTTGAACTTGAGTCGATAAACGCAACTCAAGTATTTTGTCATTATTAGTCGATTAGTAACTTTCTTAATAAAAGCTCACAAAACCCAAAAACCTCTCGAGTCAAGTTTTTCAGTCGGTCTCATTTTGCCTCATCTTAACTTCTTTGATTTGCAAAATAGGCAGAATCCTGTTTGATCTGCTCAGATTAAAAAAGCTTTTATAATTTATAAGGGCTTGCAAGAATGGCTGAGTTTGTTCCATCAGCAAATTCCAAAGTCCTCGAATTGGTACGCCCTTTCATTTATGGTTTCCTCTCGTTGGTGTTGTTGTTATTTATAATGCAATGACTTACCATCAATCACATGTCATTCTTAAGGGAAATGGATTAATTCGAGAGGAATACAAGTGGACGGTGCCGGTCCAACCGTCTTGGCGAAAGGAGAATATATTGGGGAGCCAGGTCCTGCCGACGCCAAACTTTGCAAGGGGCAGTTTTTCCAATCCCTCTTGGACGAAGGGGTATGTAAATTTTATCATCGTCTCATCAAACCTAATGGAATTTGTTCGTATATTTTTTTGATAATAGATTCAAATCTAAATGGTCCAATGGAAAGATAACATTAGA
>JAQIWU010002346.1:0-12457 GCA_034696445.1 Isotomiella minor
CTTTTCAGATTTCACATTTCCCACTTCTTTGCTTTATCAATTTGGAGGTGGGGAAAAGGAGCAGGATGACAAGTGGTGTCAACTAGTCAAGTGTCAACGTGAAAGTGAAGTCGTTCCTTCTCTCAAATCCGGTAAAATTCCACCTTCCCTCCCGTTCGCACTTTAGATACCTTCCAATTACTCTCAGATGTCTCCGTCTCGTTCTCGTCCTTTTTTCAAACTTCTCCGTTTTCAAGACACCGTAAATAATCCTATCTTTCTTCTTTCTTTTGCGTCTGCTTTTGGAGTCCTTCTTCCTCCTCTTCTGGCATTGGATGAAGTTCATAGCTGATGGTTAATTTGGTCTGTTGGGAGGAATCTGTCACTTTGATTTTTAAGCAGTGTCGGCTTCAAGTTTACTCGGTTAGGTTAACCAACGGGTTTTCAGTTTATGCTAACAGGAGGATAGTATCATCTCTAAGGAAACTGTCTTGAAAAGGTTGATGTCAACGAAGGCTGATGAGAGGTTGATCCTTGTTTCCATGTTGACGTTGGGTGAAAATTCTCGAAGACCGACCCTTAAAAAGGCTATGCAAAAATGCATAAAGGTGGACCTTAATGGCGTGAAACATCTATGGTTATGGGGCACATTGAAATATGATAATGTCTATAGCCCTTTTAAATTCCTTTTAACTAAAAGCCATTGTTGTCACCGGCCTTAAAGAACTATTGTGGTGGTCACGGTGGTTTATTGTCTGTCAAAATGATGGATAGATCCCTCTCTCCAAAGGCGCAGAGAGAAAATAGATTAAAAGCGTCGTGAGACTGATATGGGTCTGTGTTGGTGGTGGTGGACTGTCCACCTCCATCATGTATCACCCTTCAGTTTAGGTAATTTTTTTGCCCACAGGATCCTGTATAAATGGGCCACTCCGTCTTTTTAATGGGGCAATGTGTCCACATCTCCATTTTCCACCACACAAATGCCCAGTGAAATTTCTATCTAACCTAAGCTATGGAGTGGTAATCACCCTCACTTTCTTCCACGAAATGGAAATACTGATTGTCCTTAATTTATCAGGATTGAGGTTCGGGTCAATGAATCTTTTCAGTACAAGAGAATTTATTTTCCTTCCTCTTCGAGCATCTCTTCTTCCGGTCTATGAACTTTTATTGTTATAAAATCGTGTTTCCATATACCTTTGAACGACTATGTTCAAACAGTCATTTGTTGATTGCATATAGAAATTATGGGTTATATAATAATAACAACCAAAGTCATGAGAGGAGCGTGGGTGTCGGTCGGGAGAAAAGAAAGAAAGTAGGTTGGCAGCAGCCAGTTCGTTTTAGGAAGGCGAATGTATGTAGGCACAAAATTGAAGCTGTCACTTGTTTATTTCGACTGAAGTGGTGACACGAATTCATTTCATTCCTTTCCTTTTCTTATTTCCCTCTTTCGGTGTAAAATGAACATGACAATTTTGCAATATAACCCTTAGCCTTTCTACGTTAAGAATTGTGAAATTGTACACATGCAACGGCATTTTATCACATGCTGTTATGTTATATGTTATGTTCATACCTGTCAACAAGTTTGCATTGAAAAGTGAAAAGCTGACTTAATTTTATTTGCGTGGTCCAGCATAGGTCAGTTAAGCAATCGCTTTTGTGCGCTTCCGTTGTTGACCCATGTTTCCTGTTGCGACAAGATCACCACATAAAAACACCTCATGCAAAATTGCTCTACTTTACTCTTTGTATTTCATATGGCAACTGGAATGTTGCAAATGAAGACGACGACGTTATGAAATTTAAGCCATTTCGTGAAGGATTAGTATTAATTAAAATATATAGAAACGGACGAAAGCTATAGGACTCTCTCTCTCTCTGGTCTTTTGTTCTTTTCTCAGCCCCTGCCAGTTTTTCTCATCCATCACACAGAGCCTTCTTCTGATGGCAACATAGCTGGTTGACATAATAGAGCATCATCATCAACACTCCCATCATTAATCCATTATATAAATTATATAAAGGAGGAGAACCTCTTTCTATCTATGAAGCGTTTTATGTCTGTCTCTCTCTCTTTCGATTGCCTTTCCTTTTCCTCCTTTGATGATGAGAACAGAACAGAGAGAAAATGGGAAAAGGAAGGAAAACAAACCAGTGCAAAGGCAAACGTGGTTTGGTTGGTTAGGTGGTTAGTGGAAGAGAGACGAACAAAAAGTTAACAAAAAAAGCGTTTCTATCCTTTCTTCAGTTTGCTCTATTTTCCACTGTTTGTCTGCTTTCACTTTCAAGCACACACACACACACGGTATTTCCTGCCCTTGTGGAAAGGATAGTATTTGTAGTGGGAGTATCTCTGTTTGTTTGTACATTGTGCATGCTTTTAGGTATTGTTTGTATGCGTCCAAAAGGTTCCTCTCAGAATAAATAGCATAGTTGGCGGTAGGAGGGAAAGGGCTGACTATGAGAGTATGTAATCCAATCCAAGTATCTTATTCAATTGTCAGATCCCCAGTCCTCCATCCTGAACTGACGTAAAGAGACGAGACGAGCACAGTATCGACTTGTTCTTGTCCAAGTGATTAATGAGGTCTCACCAAGTGCAGCCGCCTTTCTCCGGTAGCAGAGAGAGAAAGAAAGAAAAGAGACACCAACTGGAAACTCCTTCTTCTCCTCAATTTTTAACAAAATGCAATAATCTCTCCATCACCGACTGTTAAAGTCTTATGCCAGCTGCTGGCATTGCATAGACAATGAAATAAGATGGAAACCTGCCATTCCAATGGCTTACCTAGTCTAAATCAGTGAAAAGAATGAACTTCTCTCTCTCAATTTCCTTGTCTATTCCCATCGTCTACATTTCTTCCGGTAAATTGAACCCCGGCATTTGATAATGTAATTATTATTGCGACCTTCTCTCTGCTTTATGGCAACATTATTACTCCTTTGAGTAACCGTTCAAGGAGTTCCTCTTCTGTTCCAGTTACTAAATCCAACCGCAGAGTAAAGGTGAATGGATTTATCTTTTGGTTGTGATGGAAGTACTGCGGATTTTCTTATATGGCATCGTACAAAGAGTCCAACTCCAGGTGAAACCGGGCACAACAAATAAATAGTCCACAGTTCTTGAATCGTCCCTTGAAAGGAATAATGTCCCACTCACTGTTATACTTGTGTAGTAAAAGGACAAAGGGCGGGGGGTCGACAAATGCACATTTAACATTGTTTCATGCTCGATTAGGGTTAAAGGATGACTGCCATTTCTACATTGTCTCTCCATTCATGGAACCCCTGGCCTCGGTTTGTTTTGTGAAAGGGACAAAAACGAGACACACACACACACGTCCGTCGTCCATTCCTTCTGCTTTCTCTCCCCTCTTCCTTCTACAAATTCCCTACAAGGATTCCTACTGCGTACCCAATTTCAGGTTAAGTTGTGCACTGCCCTTCTTCTTTACCTTGTCGATCTCCTTATCTATCTGTCACAAGTGCAACAGGCATTAGGCACTTGATAGAGTGGATGGATAGCGACAGACTTTCCGATACTTTCACTTCCCTTAGATTTAGCTATTTACACGCACACGAGTTTCCTCATCCCAACTGAACTTTGGAAACAGAAGGAGAGCAACACATTGAACCCAAAGACTCAACCTAAAATAAAAGGAACAAAAGGAAACGCAAAACAACTTTGCCATAGAATCCCGATTTTCTAGTTTTTTCCCTTTCTTTCTCCAAATGTTTCCCATCAGTTCAATAAACGAACTCAAGTGTTTTCCCTGATTCCCCTTTCTCTTTCCTTCAATTTCAGTGATTGCAGTTGTCACAGGAGGTTTAACCTTGTTAATCTAACTCACGAAAAAAGGAAAAAATTCTTATTTCACTTGGTGAAATCTAAACCAACAGGATTTTTCTCTATCGTCATGCCCTCCTTCCTTCAAATGGATTCAAAAAGACATGTGTGAATGGATCCTTCCACACACAAGTCGTAGGCGTAATACTTCCCCAGACGCAAATTTATCTGTTTCATCCTTCAATTTTTAAAGAAGGCAGAGGGGTTGTTGTGGAGCCATAAATATTTTTATAGCGAAAACAAAGAAACTGATGAAATCCACAGGCGAGGATAAAATAAAAATCTTCCATTTTCTTCAAAACACAAAAAAGAACATGTTTTTATCCTTTTATTTCATTTGAAGCATGGAAAGGAGTCACATTTATTCATTAATTGACCTTTCCTCATTATCATTATTTCGAGGCTAAGTGCACATTACATTACGCATTTCGGAGTCAGTTTTATTTCGTTTCTAGAGCACTCAAGGATACACGTACATAAATTAAGTGTTAATGAAAAAATACTTTTGAGTAATTAATGGTGATGGTGAAGAAGAAGAAAAGAGCAGCGTGGAGCAGCAAAATGCTTTCAGTTCTATGCTTTCTCCATTTCCATTCTCGACTATGGAATTAAAAATAATTGGTCTATATATGTTTAGCAGAGGGAAAGGGGAGTGTGTAAAGTGAAAGTTGAAGTTCATCTTGAGAAAAGGAAATCAATCCAACCGTAATGTAATGTAGCGTCGGCTGGAGTTTATATTCAGACTCTTGGTCCCATTTGTCCTGTGGTGATGGTGATGGTGGGGAAAGTTGACTAGGTTGGTGGAAGGAGGGTTCATTAAAGTGTAAATTTAATGCAAGGAAAGAGGAATATAGCATTAATGAGAATTAACGCCCGAATAATTCATAAATCCTAATGAGCAAATGTGTTGTATCAAATTGCAGGAGTGGAGCCACTGAAGAATGTACAAGCAATTGTTCCTGGGTCCGTGATAATTAATGAGCATGTTACCCTCCAATGCCTCTACGACTTGGAGCACAACGAGTCCCTCTACACAGTCAAGTGGTACCTGGATGGGGAGGAATTCTACCGCTATGTTCCCAAGGAGGTTCCACCCATCCAAGTTTTCCCCACGATGGGGGTCATCGTAGACGTAAGTTAAAAGCTTGCTTTTTAAAATACACGTTCTTTTGACACCACTTTCTTTCTCCAGACTTCAAAATCAGATGCACATGTTGTCTACCTTAAGTCCGTCCGCCATGAGCAGAGCGGGTAAGATCGGTGTCTAGATGCCATTTTTGTTCTAACCATCATTTTCGTTTATTTAGCGTTTACAAATGCGAAGTGTCCGCCGATGCGCCGGGATTTGACACTGATATAGTTCAAGCTCAACTGACTGTCGTAGGTAAGTAGCTGGGATGGGGAAAAAATCACTTTGACATGCATCCCTTTCTCTCAGTCCCCCTTTTGGTGTTTGAGATAGAGATAACATCCTTGGACAGTGTTGTTGAGTGAGCAGTTTTCCTATACAGAAATCAAAATTCACTCTTGAAATTGAGTTGACACAAGAATTATATTCGCTTTACTGCCTCCTGGAGTGATTTTTTTTGTATTTCTAAAGTGCATATGAGTGATGGTGATGCAGCAGAAACTACTGTATCTACCAATCATCAATATATTTCCATTTCTTAGGGATGTTTCCCCCTATTTTTCACTAAATGCTTATCTTTCACTGGTCATCATGATCAATGTTTGTCTACATGGCGACCATTATTCGTTGGTATGGAAACCAAATAGATATCAAGGGTCGACCATTTGACAAGACCTAAGGTACTCAATATTATAGAGAGAATTCATGACTGTGAGTTCGAGAGAGGAGGAATTCGAAAGTAAAAGTTAAAGGCTGAAAAAAACTTTCACTTTTGGTATGTCCACATTCTCTAGTTGCCCACTTCCTCGTTCACGCCTCTCCTGAATGGAGAAACTTCACGACGCAATAACGAATAATGGTTCCATAGTTGTTGAAAGTTGAATCCCTAGCTCTCTCTGATCCGTCATCATCACATCACACCCTCCTCAAGACTCCTACTGGCATTACGTCGATGTCATTTTGTTCACACACTTTACCTCGTCATCATCTTACAGTTCGTATTTCAAGGCAGTAGTACTTTGAGATTTACTTGATGCTTTCATTCATATTACATAACAAAAGACATCACCGCATTTTTTCTTCCCCAGGAGCTCAGGGGAAGAGTTGTGTAGAATGAAAATAAAGCGCCTTCGACAAAAATTCAGTTCGCTTTGTGTCTAGGATCCACGTTTAGAATTAGAGGAAGCGACTGATGGTTTCTATGAATTTTCTGCACTCGTCTCACTTTCAAATAAGCATTTACATAATCTCGTTTTTCTGCAAGGAGTCTCCTCCTTCATTCTGTATCGTATGTAGAGAGAGAGAAAGACCGCTAAAAAAGGCATTTCCATTTCTGACTCGCAATTACCGGCTCCGCAGTCTTATATATCGTTGTCTAAGTGCACCATAAAACAGGTTCATTTTGTTGAAATTTCCTGTAAAACTTGCATGCATCCACCTGAAACGAAACGTAAAGTCAATAATGGCATGGCCATTAAGTTTCGATGAGCTCTAATTCTGAAATAATGTGGATTGCAACTTTCTCCCTTGGATGGAGGAGGATAAAATCTGAGGTAGAACCGCAGCCAGTAAAGTGCAAACTCTAAAAAGACATGATGGCAATGAGCCCACACACAACAAACAACGTTCATGTGCAACCACTCCTCTCAGTCGGAATCAGAGAGTAGTTCCGCTCAAGGGGAAGTTATTACGGGACTTGCTTTTACTCTTTCAAGTGAAATGGGAGATGGGTAATTCAATAAAGTTGTTAGAATTGAATGTAATGTAATCTACACCACAAATGAAAAGTTGGAAGGGACGTGATGTAATGGCGCAGTAAAACCGAGTCAAGGGTTCCTTTACAGTTTCATATTTGCATTCATATTCAGATTGGAGGGAGGGAGGGAAAGGATGTCTGGGTTCTGTTCTTCTGACAATTGAGGACGACGACACTAAAACATTAATGACAAAGCATGTAGGGAGAAATGGAAAGTGTATATGCAAAATGCGACACAAAAAGCAAGGCAAAGTTGCGTGGATTATTGGATGACTTCCGAGGTTTTATTACACTATGTAAAAATAAAAATTGGTCGACTTGCTTTATTTGCAAAGAAAAAAGAAAAAAAGAAAGATGATGTGGCTGCAAGCACAATCTCTACCCACGCACCCTGTGAACCATGAGGGAGTTATAGGCAGACAGGGTAAAATAGTTTCATTAAAATAGGAAAATTCATGAATTTCATTTCAATCAAGGACCAATTTTGACCTTGACCCATTGGTAGGATTTGACACGCTCCAGATGGCAGTAATGAAGTGACAATAGTAGGAATGAATAGACCGTAATTTTGTAGAAAATACTGTCCTTTAGGATAATTAAGAGAACTCCAACAAGGGCCCCATCGCTTTCCAACCCTTTTCTTCTTCCTCCTCCTAATTGAGGGAAAAGAAAGTGTGATAAATTGTTGAAAGTTGCGAATAATCACCCTTACTTACTTACTTCTCTTTCTTCCTCTCTCTCTTTTATTATTTAGAGTTTACAGAAGGTACCCCTCTAATAGAGCCAGGAAAGAATCGCTACGAAGTTGGTGAAAGAATTAAAGCTAATTGCTCGTTTGGACCCACTCGACCAGCAGCAAATATTTCATGGTTCATCAACAACGTGCAGGTAAGATGTACTTAAGTAACTGTGTAGTAGCTAGACTAAATGTAGCAGAAATGAATTAGGAGGACTAAGACCCAACCATGCAATGCATTCAATCCTTAATTCCCATTTCATTCCACGTTAAGTACGACGAAGACTTTCTCCTCATTCTTACTTACTTTTCCTTTAGTCTTTCTCCCCTCAACTTTCTTTCTCTAGTCACAAAAGAAACTTCTTACTTAGCGGAGAAAATAGGAGAAAGTCCCTCTCAAATAATGCTTCTTCTTCTTTCATGACCACTCTTTCCCGATATTAAGTTCTTGGTCGAATTGAGTGCAGAGAGATGTCGGAAAGTTTGGACCACTTCGTTTCCATGAAAAAGAAGGGACATTGTCCAAATGATTTGGTAGTAGTTGGACATACTTTCTCTAGAGCAGTTGTCCTTTTGAATCTTCTTGAAAGTGAGTTGGTCATCACGTAGATACTATACTCTTCTGAGAAGGGACATTAAACGCTCCCCTTCTCGATATAGTGGACATTATGTATGTTGTCCTCTCAACTTTCCGTATTGGCTCAACAATACAACACAACATGTTTTCTTTTGCAAGCGAATTAACGACTTATTCAACAATACGGCTTTCAAAGTCGCCAAATTTCCCAAAAAACTTTCATTCGCGTTGGCAAATTTCATTGTACGGCCAAGAGAGAATCACAATTAGGCACTCCATACTGCGTGGACGATTTCACTTTGTCCCTTTTATTGAAACATGAAAACCACAAAATTCGCCAAATGCCCTGATTTTACTGCGTAACAATGTCCCACCTGGATGGATGGATAGACCTGTGGTTTAGTCCTCCTCCCTAGCTTAACGAAAAGTCGCCACACAAATTACGAAAATGTGCCTTGACGTGATTTAGATGGGAGACAACCATGGGGTTATTGTGGGGAAAGTAGAGCGGAGAAGAAGTGGTCTTAAAACTCAGTTTGGTTTAAAGCTAGTTTTGTAGTATTTCTATCTTCATCCAGTGGTATTACGGAAAGTGTATGTAGGTAGACCACCACTTGGATGGATGGATGGATGGATGGATGGATGTGAGTCTCTGGATTTAGAAGAGACAGATGGAGAAAGCAACTTTAGGGTTAGGCTCCCTCCGAGCCAATTACTCATCAGCCTTTCCTTCAATTTCGTCCGTCTTAACTCCCAGGATTTATACTCCATCTTACCTTTTCCCTTCTCCCTGCCTGCCTGCCTCGTGTAGGTTGAAACATAGATACTTACTTTCTACCTTTTACACTTTCTCTCTTACAAGAAGATAAAACTGCAGTCAGGGCCCAATCTAATAATGCATATATCACTGCCACCCCCGTCATCCGACCAATCTAACCCAACAACTTACTTTCTCCTTTTCTCGTTCTGATGAGACAAGTGCACAGACACACAGAAGGTTGGTTAGTTTGACTCGTCTCTTGCGTAAAAGAGATGACTGACTGCCTTGGTTTCGCCTCGAGATTAGTTGTGGGAAATGCAGCTATGGCTTAGCTAAAGCTACACATGCCAGGGTACAACTCTGTGGAAATTTATTCATTCCTAGGCTAAACAAATGAGTAGCTAGTGGCACAGGGCTTTTTGGAAAATGTTCAACGCCTAGCTGACTTCATTAAAAACATTCTTGTCTAAAGTTAATTAATTTATTGCTATTGCCAATTCCTGAATTCCCCTTCGTTGGAAGAAAGTAGCTAATAATTTACTTAATCTGGATAAATAGAAAGTAATGAGATGAGGATTGTGGAAATAAGGGACTCATTTTCCTTTTCTCTTTTTGCACAGGTGCGACCGCAGTTCATTCACGACGCCCCTCTCTTCGTAGATGGCCAGGGTAGGAATTGGGTCAAATCCACAGTAGAAATGGACACTGATGCCAACAGTTTTCGTGGAGGGAGGCTGAAATTGAAATGTGTTGGATCCGTCTTTTCCTTGAATCGTCGTTCAGCTGAGGTTCAGATAGATGAGGAGAAGCCTAGATCCGCGTCGGTGAAAGCAGGATCAAAGGACTCGTCGGGGAACCAAGTTGGAGTTGGGATGCACAATTCAGGTAAGGAGGATGATTGCTCCTCATTAAGTTGCCATTGTGTACACATTTCTTTTGGCAAAATCATACATTTTATTCCGACCTGTCACTTTCTCTGTGAATTGAAGCGAGCCAAATGCGCTATCCAATCAGTTTTTTAGACTGTTGATTTTACCCCCGAACTCACAAAGAAAAGTGAGATCTTGCTGTGTTGGCACCTCATTCCATCTTATGCTTCTCCCTATTGACCCATTGTTGTTTGTTTCCTTACACTTACACTTACACTTTTGCCTCTGCTTGTTAGTGAAAGTTGGAGAATCAACTCTAGATTTAGATTTGTAGGATTAGTTTACTCAATTTCCGACTTTTACTATGAAAGTTGGCGAAAGTGGGTAAGACTGCATAAAATAATGAGATTTAGCTTAGCTATAGCAACAACTTAACCAGCCGTCCCACACTTTCACCCATTTCCACTCTTCTTACTTTGCATTTGACACGTTAGCTTCAAGAAGAAGAAGAAGGGAAAGAAAGTAAAAGAGGTGGAAGGAAAAGGACTGGCAAAGTACGTTTGTAAATAAGCAATCTCCTTAACAGCAACGTCAACAAACAAACAGGAGTTTAATGGCTACGTGCAAAGAGTTCAATCTTTCTTAACTTTCCCTGTTTGCAAGGAAAAGGGGGGGTCTAACTCCGTCACTTATAGCTTAATGTTTATATAAGCAGATGAAAGTCGAAAGAAGAAAGAAAGAAAGAAAGAAAAAAGGAAAAGAAAGAACGCCGATCGGCCAAGTGTGTCGACACCACATGGAAAAGGACTCTTTTTTCCAAATTCCAAAACATAGAGCAGCCTTCCATGCTACTTTCATGTCCAGTCTTGCTGAAAATCCCATCAAATTTATTTACATTCATCAGAGTTCAGTCCGTGAAAGTTTTCCCATTTTCTCTTCTCCATCTTTGGAAATGGGGAGAGTCGACATCATCAACAATCAGCGAACCTATTTCCCAATCCTTTGTCATACTGCCTGCTATAGAAATACCCAAGAAGGGAAAGTAGGGCCAGGCAGGAAAGGAACTAACAGAAGAAGAACTAGAATTCGCACTCATTTTCCCTTAAAAGAGAGAGGAGATCAAAGTTGATATATTATAGGTTGTAAATGCATACTGGAGAAAATCTCTAAAAAGTTGGGAGAAAGTTTTGATCACTTTTTCCCTTACTTCCTCCTCTCTCTTGCTCAATACACTTACTTTATTTCATACTTTTCCCTTATTCACTCATTCAGATTTCATGACACTTTTCTTCATCCAGTTTGTACTCATTTTACGACTCCCGTCTCCAGTCAAGTCAACCCACAAGGAGGAGGAAGGAAGGATGGAAGTATAATGCGATAAATAATATTAGATTGTGAATGATCCCTCCTTCATTTTTGTCTGAAAGATACGATGTAGTCTATGTATAGGAGGTTTTTCGCGTGTCAAGGTTCATCATCCTATTCTACAGTCCTGTTTTGCTTAGTTTGCATGTACTCACCCTTCCTAATGCTAAAAGTATAATAGAATTGGACAACGCGTCACTTTACAATGTGAACTTGTTTGCAAGCCTCCTACGCAACCTCTCTCGTATTTTCAGGTCAAGTGCTCCACTTTCTATAAGGAAGGTTGCCATTAGACAACTTTGTGGCCATGTTTTTATTCATCCTCCTCCAAGTATAAAGCGATTCAATCCATAGTCATTCTTGATAATGTCCATCATAGATAAATCAAAACCTGGAAACTTTCTTTGAGCTTGTGTACCACGCCTTTCCTTGCTTGTTTGGTTCGAACACAATGCCATAGTGATTCGTCGTGAAAAAAAGTTTTTCATGCCCACACCCTTTGATATACGATTTTAAATCCTAGGACTCAATCTTCTGAAATAAGTCTATTTACAAAGACAAGGTTTCATGCAGCGTAGAGGTGAAAATAAGCACTGTTTTAACATCATTTTTGTTTCATTGTAGGAGGGTCAAATGGTCTACCAAGCCAAACTCTAGATGCTTCTTCATCAGCCCCAACATCATCGTCCAGAAGTGGAACTGTCCATATTCTTCTAACCCTACCTTTCCTTGTCTTCAGCTTCTTCAATCATGTTTTCTCCCCGTCTTTAACAAGCTCTTCTTCCATTAGGACTTCAAGATAGAAAGATCATAGATAGTTTCCCCAGGGATACATACATAGAGATTAGAATATGAAATGTAGCTATTGGTTACTTACTTATGTATAGAAATTACATGTGAAATTGTGAGACGTGGTTGTCGATTGCTTGCAAATTATTATAAGACGTTTGATATACTCATTATTAGACTGACTGAAGAAACTGCGCAAGAGTATGGCGGATAAACCCTAGAAGGTAATTACAAAAATTGTGATTCCAACTCAATCTTCTAAAAAAAGCGCATTTTTAAAGTACTTTTAGCCTGAAGTTAAATCTCCTCCGCCGTCAAGTCATTTTTGAACATCACTGCGTTTCGAAGCTAAGTTACACAAGGCATGATGCAATGCGTAAAAAAATTTTGTTGAGACCAAAAAATCACCAAAAGGACGCCGAGAATAATAGAGTTCGGGTTTATAAGAAACGTGTAGACAGATAGCATGGGTTAGCATAACGAGGTGCGACGCCCAGTGCATTTTCGGCTTCAACAAAGGAAGGGAGGGAGGCTAGGTGAAAGTTGGAGAGAGAGAGATAAAGTGTAAATAGGGGAGAAGGGTTGAGAAAGGAGACAGGCGAAAAATATATAGCGGGTGTTGCTGTTGGCTGTCTTCTGCC
>JAQIWU010002347.1:0-12456 GCA_034696445.1 Isotomiella minor
CACCCCTCCTTCAATTATTAATTCATCTTAAACCATCGCCACACTTGCATTTTAGTAATTAGCAGTCTCTCTCATTGTCAATCAGTTATCTGTTTTAATATGTGGTCTTTCGAAAAAATGTTTTCGAAAAATATAAAAGAGCAACAATAAGAGGAGCATATTATTTGCAGTGGGCTAATTATTGATATTTTTTACAACTCCTCTGGATTTGAGACCTCTCTTGCATTGTTGTGAATGATGAATAGTGATAGGCAGTATGCCCCTTGCTCTAACGTATTTGAGGTTGTATTTGTGTGTGTGTGTGTGTGTGAGTGACGTGACGTGACTACAATATGTGCTAAATTATAACAACGGTGCCCAATAGATGATTGACCATTTGGACGGAGTGAGATTGAAAAGTCTACACCATTAAGTCAAGCCATTTCAACCTTCCACACTACAGCCAACGACAATACTTTCTCCCATTGTGCAAACAAAGGTTGATGATGATGATATATGATATGATGTTGCTTTGTTCAGCACACTTTCACTGTCACAAGCCTTTCTCCCAAATAAGTAACTTCCCTGCTTTCTCTCTAATCCTTTCTACACCTTGTATGAAAAATTGAACGACTGGATTGCATGCTTCATACGAATGAATCCCAAGTTCAGTAGTGAATTAGTTATACTTGCATTTAACGTTAGTATTAGAGTAGTCGATACTCTTTCTAAATCACTCTAAATTAATCATAGCATATCTTGCTTATCTATCTTTCCTTTGGTCGGTGAATTTTATAGAGATTCATGATATGTATCAGTTTCGCAGCACTAATTTTACTCACTCTTGCTTGACCACTCACTATATCGCTTCCTTCCAATCGTATTCACTAGTTTGTTGTTGCATATTTTTTAAATTAGTCATATATAGTTACAAGTTTCACATAGCAATGGTTTAAAGCTTAATCTTAGTACGTTAATTTTTCATCTGTCTCACAGTTCCCAAACGGTTGCTATAAATCTTATATATTATTTTCTAAAACGTTTTAAAACTATCATCATTAATAATTGTTATTCCTTCCTAACAAAGCAGTACCTGGAATACAACAAAGATTTCTTGGATTAATTCAACATGTATATGAAATGAAGGGTCACTTTTTGCACAAGAGTGAGATGAATGTAATGGATTTTTCAGTTATTAGCTATGTAATAACTTTTGATGATCCCATTTTGCTTGGTTTTCAACTACCATTATCAAAACTTAACTGCATTATTATGACTTTGCATTTATCATGGAGCCCCAGTCTACGCTTGCATTGCACTCATTTTACCATTTTAACAGAGTAGTGTCTAAGTTTTCTGTCAAACTAAACTATTATGCTTAAGTAAACTATGATCAATTTTTCACAGGATATTTCTAAGTAAATAATAGCAATGAAAATTTGTATATATCGTCATATATCACATACACAACCACGAGCGAGCAGAATGTCGTACTACTTATTTAACTTAATCTAAAAATACCGTAAACAATTTTACTCTGTTCCAAATCTATCGAAAGATTTGTCTCACTAAAAATGACAATAGAATAACGTAAGGTCTACACAACCTTTCTTAAATAAAATCCATACACGTCAGGAGAATAAATAAATTTGTTAAATAAAAAATAAGTCGATGACTGACTAAATCTTCACATAAAAAGTTCATTCTACAAAAAAACTAAAGTTCATAGCAGAAAGAAAGACGAGAACAGAACATGCAGGAAAGTTTGATATTTTTGCTGAATTTTTGAGGTCTACTCATCTCATCCTATTAAATGGATTCCGCTGCAGCAGACATTCTACGCTCAATTGAATTCAAGTCAACGATATTTAACTTTTTAGAGTGATTGTAGTAAGTAACGTACGTATCAAGTTAAAGGCTTTAGGTCATAGAGATATGTGATGGTGAAAGTCTTATGGACTCCAGCAGGGGTAAAAGTACAGTAGAGTATACGAATTAGAAAAGTACTGGAATGGAAACAAAGTAAAGTGTGCATTGCTTTTGAATATTACAGGAGGAAATGTACTGTTACAATACTAAAAGTCAGTGGTTGTTATACGTACAAAGTACTAAAATGTGGAATAGATAAAACGACGTGTTGTGCAATCAGACGAACAGGAATAAGTTGCTGATGTCAATAGATATCATGATAGACATGAATAAGGCTGCAATGATTATATAGCATCATGGTGTGGGTGGCTAGGTTAGTTTTAATTGAATGGGCACATTTAGGTCTTAATGCATCCAAGGAGCGAGCCGGTCGAAAAATGAAACGAGAGTTAGGACTGTCCATTTTCCTCCTTGATCAGTCCCTGCAGACAAGAATAGAAACCCAAACTTCAGATTTTCATGCTGCTAAAAGGATTTAAGTAGTGATTCTATTTTCTCCGCGTCACTTCTTACGGTAATATCTAGAGAAAGTTAGATAGAGAGAGAGTAGAGTAGGGGTAATAGTCAGGCAGCATTCATTCTCTAGAGGTTATTAGTGTAGGAATTGTGCTGTACTACTAACGATCCATCATCAGCATAAAGTGAGCCTGCGCCTATTATAGTACCAAAACACAGGATTAAGTGAATACCCCTACATCAATGCCTTCATCTTGAATATTATTGTTTGTACAAGTTAGAGTGAAAACTGATTTTACGGGTATTCATTCAAAGACTATACCTTGTAGTAACTCACTAACTAAGAATTATGTACAACTATCTTTCTATCTATCCACATACAAGTAACAACAACAAGAACAGAAACAATGACCAGTTAAAACAGTTAAATGGCGTCGACAAGGTGACGATGAAAATTAGGGGCTCCATAAATGCTTGGGTTGTGACTACTTGGGTTTGCAGAAGTGCTGGGAACATTCAAGTAATTTACATGGTTATACTGAGTCGCATGTCCATTCAATGTGCCATTGTTGGTCGCGGACAGGATGATACTCGTGGGACCATTCACTTCCGCCATCTTCGTCTTTGCATACTCAATCCGAATCCCTCCACGTTCCGAGTAGCGGAGGAAGGAACCCTGAAGTGCCGCCATCGCCTGTGAGGAGAAAGCATTTCATTCAAAGAAAAGCATTAGTTGAGGGGTTCCTTCTTCAAGAATTTTGAATTGTTAGTACCTGAGTTGCACATCGTACGTCCACGTACTCCACAAATGCCACTGGACTACCTCCTTTCGTATGCAGTCGAAGCCTGCTGAAACCAGGGAAACTGAAAGAAACGCGCAAATAAAGTTACAACTCACACAAGCTTCTTCATCATCCGAGGTTTCTCAACTTTCACCAGAACATGCCATAACAGCCAAAGGGTACATCTTTATCTCGTTGACTATGCCTATGCTTAATTCTTTCTTTTTTATGTCGCTCTTGTGAGAGTTGTGTCTAATGGTGGCAAGATGGTGTGGTGTGATGTGTGGGTGTGGTTGTGATGAGAGGCTGAGAGGAATCCACCGTGTGACAATAAGCCGAGTGACTGACTGGGGGGGACTATGGGAATGGCAAGTATGTAATGAGTCTTTACCTGCCAAAAATATCTTTCAATTCTTGTTCCGTTATGAAGGATCCCAAATTAGCGACGAAAAGTGTAGAGCATGGGGCATGACTACCAAGTTGCTGTGAGCATGCAGAGCCGACCGGCGATGCCAGGGATGGTGAGGTAGGTAGCAAATGGGGTATACTGGCGTGAAGTGCAGGAGCCCCAAGTGTCAACGCTTGCTGTTATAAAAAATTGAGATAATCAGCAATCAACTACTGCACTGCATGTAGTGGGTCGTGAGAGACTGTGAGTATTAAAGAACACGACAGTTAACGGCACAAAAATACAACTAACTGCTGCAAAAATTGCTTTTAATCTATCTCCAGACGAGCAGAGAGAAGAAAGGAGAAAGAGACTGCTTTTAGGCTGCTACAAGAAGTCATCTACACTGATACTGAAAATAACTATCTTCTGGGGTGAAAGGAGACCGTTTTGGTGACCAGAGGAAGTCCCTTGGTGTCCAGTGGCACCCCCTTTTTCAATACTGTCAACTAGGTGTAGGGTCAGAAGAGAAGAGACGTGAGGGTGATAAAAGCATTTTTGTAAAATTGCACCACAAACCTGAGCCTAAAAATTGTGGAACTGTCCACACTAAAGAATAAATAAATACTAGTGCTAATAATTATGCATTTTGATTGCTTTGCATTGTAAATTTTGGATCTATGGTATATGAGTTAAGTTAAGGTGCTACCAAACAAACGAGTGGAGTGATTTTTCTTCACTTTCGTCGCTATAAGAACCCAAAGACATATGTGAAAGGATTGAGTGCTACCTCCGCGTCAAAGTTGAACTTTTTGGGGCTATACATCATTGACTGTTTAAGTTACTCAAATATTGACGAGGGGTGGTCGCTTCATTCGATCCCTATTTTTTATTCAAGGAAAAGAAAGCATGAAAAATGAACCTGTGGATGTAGTGCAGGGTGAACAAGCGTCGGGCCTTGGAGTCCTCCTGGGAGTTCTGCAGCAGCTGCCGCAGCCGCAGCAGCGGCAGAATGTGGCAGCATAAGTGGAGGCCACAGTTCTGGTGCCCCTGTAAAAAAGGGGCCTCCCAATGCTACAAATCAAAAGAAATAAAGCCCTCATGTCAGTTCCTTCCACTACACTATTCAAACAAAAGCGACTTTCTTTTCTTGACAAAGGAAAGAGACTTACGACCAGCTAAAGAATGCATGATGGTGGGATGCGGAACGGTGGCTGGTGACGAGTGCTGCTGCTTGGGTTTGCTTGCTTTTGTGTTGCTTTTTGCAAATTCCAGTCTGATTGTTTGCGGTAAGTCAGGATCAAATTGCACTCCCTGCACAAAACCATAATTTGTAAGCGAGGGAGAAAGTGTGGCTTTTGGAGAAAGTAGGAAGCTTCCTTCAACTTACCTGGAGCACCTGTTTAGCGGCTTCAGCCTCAGATCTTGTGTTGAAGGTCACAAACCCCACAGGCTAGCAAAATTTTAAGCATCATTTACACACCGCAGTTTGTATTTTTCCTTTTGAGGATACAATTACTGAATAGCAACTTACGGACGATGTCTTCCCATTCTTGCTCGTCACTTTAAGTTGCGATCCCTCATAGCCCTGTTAATAAGCGGTTTTTAATCTATTCATGAATGCAGTTTATTTCATACTTACGTCATATCCACGAAACAGAAGATAAAGCTCGCGTGGTTTTGCATCCATTGGCAATCCACTTACAAAAAGTGTTCTAACCTGAATGTACAAAAACAGAATTTGGTTGTTATTAAAAAGCATTGAGATGTCATTCCATCGATCTGCAGTGGTACAGTCATCCCAGACACCGCCAACCAACATAATATTCAATATAAACTTAAATTTCTAAAAGGTAATGCGTCGCATAAGATGATTGGGTTGACACCATGTTGCGCTCGGAGTTGATGGAGGGTCAGTTCATGTTTTGAAAAGTTGGGAAATGAATATTCGTGAATAATACCTCCATCTTGATTCTCCATTAATAGGTCATAGCAAAGGTAGCATACCTGGGCAGAACCTCGTAAGGAAAGGACCAGTATATACGTTAGAGGAGAAAGCATGGTAAGGAAACAAGGAGAAATGTGTAGAAAGAAAAATGTGCACATTTGTCTGGGCAGGCCTCAAATGCCTCTCTCACTCTGAAGGCATAGAATGAGATCTTAATTTATGAGTTTCGCATTTTGTTCCATTCCACGTCCACTCAAAGTGGAAGTACCACTTTAATTTACTCTTACAGTTTTTGAGCACATTCTCCTTCTCGTTTGTTTTTCTACCTGCCACCATGCCTTCATGCTCTTCAAGTTGAAGCTTAAAAATTCCTGGTCGCATGGCATGACATTCATTCACCCTTTTACATCACCATACTTTCTCCCTTCTCTTCTCTTCTCTTGTGCGAATCTATCCCACCTACTTTATGTTTCATTAGGTTTAAATATTTCATGGCATTGTTTGTTATGAATTTGTGTGTCCATGGGCAACTACCACGGAATGGCCCTCTGTTTTATTTTGTTAATTACAACCCAAGGTTTTAATACACTCTCTATTATTATTCTAGGTAGTGGCAATGTCATGACAATAACACGTTGCGTCGTGCCTGCATGTGAGCCGTTCATTAGAACTGGAATTGGTGAGTAGATGTAAGAAGGTATACGGCTGCGAATGGAATTTGTGCATGGATGGATATTTCGTTGGGTCCAGTGATTATTGCCAGGTATTACTTTCACTGCCATAAAACTTTTGCAATACAGAATAGAAATCAGTCAAATAAACGTGGAGTTGGTTGCAAAGGGTAAATGGGTTAGACAAAACCAAGTAAATTTCCAGTCTAAGTCGCCGTTATACATGTCTATTATACATGCATTATTTAGAAAGAAGCTTTCAACCGTCCAGATAGAATAAGAGTGTCTACAGCTTTATTGGAATTGGAATTGTCCGTCCAGGAACTGCACATGACCTCTTAATACAATATCTATCTACGATGGAATAAATACGCTTTAATTGTATTCGACGATGTATTATTTACCAATATGCTGAGAAGAAGTCAAATAATCTACCCAAATGACCCCCAATTTTCCAGGGTGGATATCGGATCTGCCGATACGACAAAACTCAGTTGATAAATAATTAGTTCACAAAGCAAATAGGGTGAAGACGGCCATATTAAATGGGAGCGTATAGAAAGTTGGCAGGCAGGAGGATTCCTTTACGTTTGGAGATAAAAAAATTATGAGTGCTTTTTCCTGTTAGCTTTCTCCAATGCCTACCAACTTCCAGTGCGAAACAATGCAGTATATTTGTAGGCGTTATGATTGGTGCAAGGATCGTGAATCATAATCGGTGTGTCGTGTTGTGTGTCTTTTATAGTTTAAGTTTCTTTTAGAAACTTGTCCTTATTTTCTTCTTACCGAATGGACTCTGCTTATCGATTTTATAACCAATTTTACCTGGCAACAAACTTTACACACCTGCCTCGTACGTACGTGTGTGTATATACGTATATGCTTATGGATTGTGGTTACCGTCGTCTTCGCGTTTCTAAATGAATTTTGTTTTTGCAGAACGTGGTGGAATTGGATGGTGGATTATGCTCAATAATACAATAATACATTAAACATGTAACATGCAACATGAAATGCAGGGTAATGCCTTTCCTCCTTTCTTTCTTTCTTCCCTTCAACTTTCTCCAGCCATAAAGGAGGCTCAGACAAAAGAAAGGTGAAGCAATCGTTAAGGACATGTGAACTTTGATAGCAAGCACCACGGTCTGACTAGAAATTCCCTCTACATTTTGTAGGGGTAAAGGGTATTATTATTGCAGAGATAACGAAACTAGAAAAAAAGCTGTAAAATGTCTCTTCTTCCATCAGTCCGTACTACCACTACATCCACACCCTCCTATCCCTCCCTCTCACTAGCATTTATATTGTTTCTTTTGGAGTAAAGAATCAAAAAGTTACTTCCCTCAAAAGAAATGTAATACATTTTTAAAATGGTGTTAAGCTTTTGTAAGTTTCCCATTTCCCTCGTTGTTTTTTTTTGGTAGTAAGACGAAAAAGTGTGGTGGTGGTGTGCATGTGAGGGAGACAAAGTTTTGTCATTGATAAAATCTCCGTCAATTTAAACGAGTTTTGCATCCATCCAACCCGTCACTTTGTGTACATCCCTGGCAGGAGGAAAGTATTAGGGGACACTCGTAGTTCTTCGTGTGAGTGGCACGTCGTCAGGGCACCCGGAACCCTACTGTCTTCACCACTTCATTATATTAAATTTATATCATTTTCCATTTTTCACTTTGACTGCATCTCTATTTCACCTGCTACAGGCAGTCCTGGGATAAATAAACTAAAGTAAATAAGTGTCGTCTACGTCGACCGCGCCAATATCCTTTCCCTTTGTTCCTTTTCCTTTCTCCGTCTACAATTTCACAAAGACGCAATGTGATGTGAGTGGTACATTTGTTTCTTGCTCAGTTTTACAAGGATGAAAGTTGACTTTGTAAAATTCTGACTTTATTTGTCCTAAATGGAGAAAAGAAATTGCTTTCTCCTAAGTTATCCAAGGAGGGAATGAAACGAATTGAAAAGGAAATCAAAGTTTCAATTGGTGAAAAATTCATTTGTATGTCAGAGCAACTTAAGTCGTTAAACCTTGAGAAATGACATGTGAAAAAAGTCAATGAAATTTTGCTTTCAATAATAAATAATGGGTGTAGACTTCTACAGGATTTATTTACAAAATAAGACAACCATAGTAGATCATCATCGCAGCATTAATATGAAACAAAAACCATTTCACTCTCACAATGTTTAGTGCATAGTAAATCGGTGAGCACACAACAACTTCTTTTGTTTGTGGAAGAAAAATATAAAAGTATCGGAGAAAGTGATGACTGGAGTCCCATAGGACCGAGGAATCCACACAAACTTCTTTTTTTGTGCTGCTACTAAAATCCTATCATGCACAGTCATCAAGAAGATGGGCCCATTGCTACCCACACCCCCTCTTCCCCCATATTATTTATTACAGAATTATCATCATAACAAAAATGAGCTGGAAGAAGGAATAAACCGAAATTACTTGAGATGAGTTCTCTGTTAACTGTGTTCTCCTACCTTCTGTATTCATGACTTCATAAAAATTAAGAGGAAAATGAGTACCTAACTCAGCTAACATCCTTTTGGTTCCTTAACCTTCCTAATCCTATACTTTCTCTAGGGTTCCGTGGAAATTCTTAATCACCAAATACCTACACTCCAAGATAAAAGATAATCCTGATGGACGTGCACATGTTAGAGATGTGTGCTTAATTAATTTGCATACCAAGACAAAGACCAAAAGACATGGTTGAAGAGCATTGAAAGAAGTCCGGCGAATTAAAAATCTTGCGCAAGATCCATCTTGCCAAAGCACAAAGTATATGATTTTGGAAAAGAGCTAGAGTCTCTCGTCATTATTGTTACAAATTTTGTTAGTTAGTTAGAGGATAATAGGGTAAAATTGCTGTGGCGGAAGTAAGGACGTTGGAACGTTGAATAGGCTTGGGCGTGGTTTCCGTATTTCCGTCATACTCGCTTTCGCTTCTAGACTCTTGCAAAGGTTTTGACAGTTTCCGCTGTGACTCTGATGTGTGTACGTATGGCTAAAAGCGTCCGACGCTAAAAGTAAAGTAAAATGAGTAGTCCACACCACAAGGTATATACACATATCGCAATACACACGGAGATGCTGATTCCATTTCATTTCATGCAGCCAGTCACGCTTTAATCGACGAGAAACACACCCTAAACCAAACTGCTAACCTAATCTATTCGCCCTTATGGAGGCTTTACTTCAAAAATTTCACTCCACTCAACGATAATTGTTTATGAGACCCGTCATCCAGCCAGTGAGGCCATGGTTAAGGGAAAAAGGTATGCGTGGTGTGGCCAGGCCACCGTGTCATCTAATCCGCCATTCATTTGCCCTCAATTTTCCCATTGATTTTATTCCACAGTTTCGCTTATCAACCAACAAACAACCACTGGGCCAAGCGTCGACATGTAGGTATGCTAAACTTCTGCAAGTTTCAAAAACATCCCCTGACAGAATTTCGGATGTGGATTTATTTAGAGTCGTAATTGTACACTGCAGAGAGTAAGATCAAGTGAAAGGAAGATCTCTAACCCAGACTACTGTAATGCAGTGTTTAAAGTTGACTGCAAATTACCTGAAAGGAGATACGGGTAATTAATAAAGAGAATGTGTGCAAGTCAAGTAAAATTAAATTGTTATTGACCTCAACCATGCTATCCCATAATGACGATCGAGGCTTGCTTGTGAGATATCAGACTGAATTAGCAGACAACATCTAATTGTACGTAGCAGGGGTGAAGGAAGGTTCCAGCGGCCCGGTCACTGTTTATTTAATTATATTACATCCCAAAAGAATCAAGTCATAAACATGACATCAGAGTGTCACGGCATCATAGCACACGACGCATAGGTATAGTACCCGCATGTGGCGGCCATTATTTAAAAGCACATTTCCTTTTTAACAAAAAAATTCAACCCCACACAATTTACTGTCAGTTTTCCATTTAGCAGCAAACTTTATTAATCGTACGGTCAGACATTTTGTATAAGATGAATGGATAACCATTAGTTAAATTTGTTGGCAAGTATTGAATGACTTGGACGAAGGCCTACTATTTTTAGTATGTAATACGCAACAAAAATTCCAGGTATTTACTTTTTGACTCAACATCACAAACTCCAAGGCTTTGCATGTATAAAACGTTTCCTTCCACTTATTTTCACTTGCACATCCATGGATGGGTTACATGGAGTTGTGGGCTTTATACGTACGTCTGTTGCCAAACAAAAGCGGAATTTAAATGGCTGTCAGAAGCCTGAAGCCTCTGAGACATTCATGTCATTGTGCACATGCTGACACCACCAACCATCCGCATTTGCCAGGTCGTTTAGTTTGGTGGTGGCGTCCTTATTTTTTTTCTCCTCTCTGACTTTTGCGAGCACTCGTCTCATGTGAATAGGGAAAAATGGCAGGTAAAAAAAAACGTAATGAAGTGAGATAGTGAGGTACACACGTACGTATTGTTATTAAACCATCCAAACTAAACCTCACTCCCTCACTTCACTTTCCCTTTAGACGGAGGTTGAGGAGCCAGGTAAAAGACTGAAGGAAAATTGTGCCCTGCAATGAAGAGAGAGAGAGAGTAAAGGAGACCATAGGAGGAAAGTGGAAGGAAGGAAGAAGGTCTTCATGAAACGAAGCAGTTTTAGAGGCAGTTACTACGCTCTCCCTCCCCTAGCATACTGACACTTTCACTTGTGATGGGATGGGTATGTCCGTCCAACCAACATCTCTTCAGGCTGTGAGAGGAGATAGACGACGGACAAGAGCGAGTCCGTCCAGGTGTGTTGGAGATAGACGCGTGGAAAATAAAGAGGTGAAATGGAGAAAGTCACGATGGAGAGAAGGAAATAAGAAGAAAGCCTCTAGTATTCCATATTATTTCTCGCTTTCCTTCTCTCCTTTCCCCTCGACTTTATGTTGGACGCGTTTATCACTGTCTTGGAGGAGGCAAGAAGTGGGAACCCAACGTGTTTCTCCACCAGAATTTTTGGGTTTATTCTGATTTATTCAATTTTTAAGGTACTCCTGTCCGTAATTCTCCATTCAATTCTTGGCTTCATGTTCCCCCTTTCTTTAATAATTTAGTAGACAGACTTCCTTCACTCCCATTTTCCTCGCCTTCCTCCCGTCTTCTTTCTTTCTCTTTTATTCCATTTGCTTTCTCTTCCTTTTTTTTCAATCTACCCGACCAATCACTAATTCTCCAGATTAAGAAAAATACAGCATGTTTGTATGTGCGCATCCTTCTATCCATATCCATCCATCCACCATCTCTCCATTTCCTCTCTCTTTCTTACCTGCCATTCCACCACCACCGCTTTTGCCTTTCCCAAATGCGAAACGTGGTCTATCGCAAATCACGTCGTGTTCAGGATTTATAACCTTTACTTCTCCCATATATTTCCTTCACACCATCATTCGTGGCTCACAACCAAAACGTACATTCCATTTGCAAGCGATAGTGCTTTCACCTTAAAGGGTCATCATTCTGGGAACATTTATTTTATTGCTCAGGACTTTGTATAAATAATCTGTGACAACGAACAGAACTGAACTGACCGTGCCAAGAGGAAATGACCACGCTTCACTGATTATGTATACCTGCTAATATCAGTTCCCTATATGCTTGCTTCCATAAAGCGCATTTTCATGTTCGCATTTCCATTTCCGTCATACATTTTTCAATCCACTTCATTTGCTACATCAAGTGGTCCCTAAAGGGCAGGCATGTATTTTACTCAAAGCTCTGGAGAGTATGCGAGGAGGAGTTGGATGGAATACATGATATAATCCGTTTTGCCTTATTAAAAGTATGAGGGATTTGCATGGAATACAGAATAGCCACTCTCAACGAGGAAAATACCATTCAAACTTAAAATTTAGATGTATCGCTTTTTCATAGCAACACAATAAACTCTCTGGTAGTATCTAGCTCCCATTTGAAGGAATATTTTATTGATGAGGACGAAGCGTTTGAGAATAAAAAAAACGAAACGGTGGTTAAATTCGTGTTTTAATTAGTCATTTGCTCGAAGCATTGTCTTCTTCCTCGGAAACAACAATCCTCCAAGTAATTCACAAAAGCAAGGGAAAAGCAAAACATGCCGTTTTCAAGGTATTGTTTAAATGCAACACGTAAGAAGGATACATTGTTTAAAATACTAAATCAAATATAGAGTCACAGCGACGACTACTGTCACGACACATGATGGCATAAAAGTACATCTTATGTTATTGTAGAATTACTGCCACTGCAAAAGTTATGTACAAGGATATAATTGGCATA
>JAQIWU010002348.1:0-12455 GCA_034696445.1 Isotomiella minor
CTTCCAATATGGATTGCTTTTCACCATCAATTGACATTCATCTTTTGACCATTTAAAAACATATAATCTTTGTTTCTCCCCAATCCATCCTGTAATCCATATCCTACAGGTTTGCCCTGCCTCCCTCCTTCTCCGCTTTTCTCCCTGCGGGTTTATATAGCCATTGCTGGGTAGTCTTTTGATTTATAGCGTAGTGCTACTGGGACGGGGTATTGAACTAGGGGCACGTACAGGCTATTTTTAACACTACGCTTGATCAATTACGAATTTAAGCAGCAGAATGGATGGAATCAACTCTTCCTTCAATACCAAAGCACCATTATAAAGCTTGGCGCATAAAAACTGATGTGTGAATGAAAATGTAATTGAAATGTAGCCAGGAAGATGTCTGCCTAAACAGAACATTTTATTATTATTATTCCAAAACCGGTTTTCCTCCAACCTTTTTGCGTGCGTGCCTGCGCGTGTTGGATGCATAGACGGAGAGAAGTCCACAGTCTAGTAGCAAGTAGCCACACAAACCCGTGATTAACTTAATTCCGGTTATAGAAATACTGGAAGGTGCAGTTTGTTGCTTTTCAGTTAAGCTCATTTGGATCCAACAAGAACATGCCGATTGCTCTACATTCGCAGGCGGCAAAAACACAGATTGTTTTTATTTATTTGAGGCACTCCAATTCGATTGATACCTACAGTATTGATGAGGCAAGTAAACAAACCAACTAGTGAAATTGAAGTGAGGAACATTTAATATCTACTGCCATTACCCTTTCTTTATTTAGCATTCTTCAACAAATGTCGAAGACTCAAGCAATTGTAAAACATGGAATTGATGCATATTTAGGAATTGCGCAAAAGTAACATCTGAAGAATCGTAGCGTTGCACAAGTCAACGGCAGCCAGCCCTGTCGACATTTCCATGAAGTTATTCCCAAATCTTAGTTTAACAGGTTGAAGAGAAGCGGCTATCGCTTCAACAAGCTTTCTACCTCTGAACGTTCTTACCTGACTCACGAACCTCTCCGAGACCAAGTTGATTTTCCCACCCAGGTAACCGAATGTCATCAGGGTTATCCAGGTGTCGGCATAGAAAAAGGGCATTGTGAGGAGAGGTGGATTTGATAGGAGGAGTCCATGGTTGCTCAAAAAAATGAACCCGGTCATAATTTGCACAATCATACTGGTCAACAGAACAAAGGGTAGGTAGATTGATTTAACAGCGGAATTTAGAGTTGCTTCTACCAATCGAAGCCTCTGGTAAGCTTGAACTGATTCAATGGTATTCCTCTGCGTCAGGCCGGACGCAGCGATATGATCCATGTGGACCAACAAAGAAAGGATTGTTGGAATAAAAAAAAACACTACGAAGAACGCTACGAGGTTGAACGACCAGAGCCAGAGGTAGCCCTCCAATCCAACAAGATGACTTTTGCCAGGTAGCCAAGAGGGTTTCCACACTGGGCCAGAACAAAGCCAAAGAACGGAGGTAAGCTGGGTATGAACCAGCTGATTAACGGAACTATGAAGACAAGGGCATGTGTTGACTTAACCATCGTTGTCGCCGCACATTCTAAACACTGGATCAGTCTCTTGTTGCCTACCACATGGACAGTTAAAGTTTTTTTTAAGTTCCAAAAATTATGATTCTATGCTATGGATACCTGGGGTCCTCTTTTCCCTGTCCTCGTATGCCATACTACCATTGAACGCTGCTGCCATTTCTTTTGGAATCGTGAAAACCCACGTTCCAACCACGAGCGAAGCCAGGAAACCGTATATCCAAAAGCCCGTCGACACACGTTGGGTAAAATTGAGCTGATGAACGCTTATGGCCACAAAGTAAAGGATTATTGAGCAGTAACCTCCGATGGAAATGTACATCAGGATAAGTGGTGTTGGAAATCCTGACCACTGAACCTTAACGATGTTCGCCTCGGTGAGTTTTTTATTGGAAAAAGTCCTATCCATCCACTGCTTTGGAGGTGACCCTTAATAAAACGTAGTATTATTGAACGCCCATTTCGATCACCAACGTTAACTTCCCCCACAACAGTTTTATGTCTTTGGCCACCCCGACAGAAGCTAGAACATCGACGCAGTATATCCTCCTTCCATTTCATCCATAGTCTGCTAGAACGTTTGTATTCCTTTGGATTCCCAGTGCATCTAAACAGATTTTTTAGGGAATTCTTTATAATTTTGTAAAGCATGGCGGATTTAAAGCAGGCTTGGATTTCAGGGACAATGACTGCGAAACACTGATGAATCATCCCAGCTATAAAACGGAAGTTGAATAAACTGTGATCAGAGGTGTTGTCCCAGTGGAAATATCTGAATTATTAATTTGGCTGAACATGTCACACACAACTGTAATTCTCAAAACAAGTAAAAGGTCCAGTTTGCTTTTCTGAAAGCAAATCAGTCGTTCCACTAGTTGTCCACTGAGGTCAGTTGACAATGCATTATCTTTAATGGAAAACCGGCTCAGGGAAAAGTAGACAGCTACTTTATTATGTATTCAACAAGTGACATCCACCGCTTTTGTAAAACATTAACATAGTTTATGCAGACATTGATGGAAAGTTGCATCATGTTTAAATGAATATGTTTGATAGGTTCAAGCGGTAACGGGGGAGCTGTTGGGTAGGATAAAGGCATCCATAGACATGGCGGTTCGGAATGGGAATTGCGGTTGACGTTGTTGAAGTGCCGTTGAAATGGAAATACGTCACCGTTTAAGTTCAGTTCAATTTTTAGAATCGGATGGGCCATATCGGCCAACGTTAATCGTTCGGTTCCAAAGGGCAAGCGGTATGCAAGTTGTCCGCTAACCGCATTTCCCATAGACTGCTCAGTCTTCGACCACTGAGTTGACCAGGAGGAAGAGGACACTACCAACATTCACGCCGGCAGACCCCAGAATCACCTTCTCCCAAAACGCGTAGGCGACTGCAAGGGTATCAAAGTATCAATACATGAATTTCACCATTATTGAAAGGTTTTATCATCTCTAAAATCCAGTACTAAAACTAGAACAAATGTCTTGTCCTAAGGAGGACAATTGGAATGATGGGACATAAAGTATATCTCGGAATCAGATTTTTATTTATATTAGATCAAGAGAGTAGGGCATGTTCGAAGAACGGCTAGGTCGGTTAGCTGTCTGTAATCAAAGTCCAGCTGGTACATTGCTCCCCCTTCGATGGACGCTTTATGTCCACCAGGCCATTCTCCAATAGGCATCTTCGATGGGGATTCTCTGGCACATATGGGTAGCCGTAGAACACGACTGTGTTGCCCGGCTGAAGGACAGGGAAGTACCGCCCCGTTTCTGATTTAGTGCTACCTTTGGTGTTGCTGGCGGAAGAGTAGAGGTGGAAATATGTTGGAACGCTGGAATTTTTTGCCATCAACGTGGCAAATGTCAACGCCGGTACAAATTTCCAACTCATCTCGCATTGTTTGGAGCTGGAAAACGTGCGGTTAGCCAGAGACAGGCAACGTCCGGACTCTTCATTTCTCAGATAGACGGATTTGCTCGGGGATCTGGATTCCAGGATCAGCCGTAGGTTGGTCGGCAGTAGCCTAGCCTGGAGTTCTGGAGTCAGCGATGGATCCTTCTTCATAAAGAAGGCCATCTCGTACAAAAGCATGGAACTATAATCTGCAAGGGTAAATTTTATGATATCTTGGACAAGGAAACCATAGCCTTCGGGGATGCCCACAGACTGGATGAAACGCAGAACATCCTGCTGACATCCTCTCCTGTAGAGCTGATGGAGGAAAAGATCAAGGATCACCTGTTGAAGCTTGAATAGCATGATCAACTTTTCCGCCGTCACGTTCCGCTGTGACATGGTTCGAGCTAGGCATCGGGTTTCCTCCCAATGTGAGTACAGGGGAGTAAGTGTTGGGTGTGGATCTATTATAAATTGGCTCATTTTGAGGGATGCCGCCAGCTGAAAGCATGGTTATCGTTCAGAGGAAATATTGGTTAAGTTTTTTTCGTTAAGTACCATGGATCCCGCTATAGCGGCAGGGGAGTTTGCAATGGCATCGGGGATAGGGAAGCTATGGAATCAGAAAAAGTCACGAATTGTGTGCCACCTCATGCAATATTTCCCCAGCTGAACTCACCACTTTAAATCACCCGTCCTGTTTCCGATGGCTCCAGCCGAAGTCCACACAGAAGCAGAAGCCAGTAAAAGTGCCCAGCAAAACGTCATACCTGCCATCCTCTGAGCAGTTCAGGACCGCAAATGGCCTAACGGTGAACCACCAATTGCAAGAGTCAAGTTATGAGGAAAATGAAACAAATTATTAGGCATGACAAAGAAGAGGAACCAGGATAAATTGGATACTAATAACGCATTGCGACATGAGGGTTTCCGTGCAAGGAAAAGGCGGGTCAATGCCAAAATGGGCCATTGTTGAACATTAAATTTATTCAACAATGAACAACCAAACATGATGATGAATTTTTACAGACTGAAGGTCATTTGACAAAAAAGACTTGTCTTCTATTGTCCTACCTAACCGTCTTCCAGCTGGCGCACCTTTTCAAGTCATATGAAACAACTTTGATGGCCCCCTGGTCGTCCTCAGAAAGACATGTCAAGGACGGGGTTCCGGGTGGTCCGGGTGGTTCAATTTGCTCTGAAATTAGGACCACCATCATTTCCGAAGTGAGCAGAGGAGTGAAAAGGTCAAGGGTGACTGCAGCATCGGTGGCCAACCCTTCCTTCAGCACCGTCTTGGCCGGAACTGACAGACTGGCTCTGGTGTGACCCTCGGAGGTACGAAGCTGGATGTACAACGGCGTGAGGACGTTATCATTGTACACAACAGAGCTGGCCTCCGAGTCCCGAAGGAACTTCCACCTAACTCCCTTCTCCTTTGACAAGACTAAACTTGAGTCGTTTCCCATTGCCAAGTAACTCCCAGTGATGTTGTTCTGCAGATGCACAGGTGCATTGTTGGAGGAGGATATGACCAATCTCAGAGGCAATGGGAGGTTTTGCATCCCGTGCTCACGCGTTTGGTCAGTCCCACTCATCTGAAAAACCACGCCATCTCGAGGAGGTAGATGGGCGAGTAGTACACCCCGCCCTCCCCCGGTGTAAACATGCGACGCGAGAAAGTCTGTATATCCTCCACGAGGAAACCGTATCCCTCAACCATGCCAACGTACTCAATAAAACGGAGAAGGTCTTGATTCTTTCGGTATTTTTCCAAATTCGCAAGGAAGACATCCCGCACGACTTCTCGAAGTTTAAATCTGGTGACATTGGTATTGTTGTTCCCACCAGCCATTGCCCTCACAATACAACCCATCTCCTCCCAACGTGTCATAACCACTAAAGAGGTCCAGTCAAGGTTAGTGAAGGCGTTTTTGAGTTTGATGGTGCTCAAAGTCTGCAAAGTATTTGGGCGGTAACAAGGATTGGTTTCTATGTTTAAAAAATACCATTTCAGCTGCTAGCTTATGTGACCAATGGGGGCCGCAAAAGCCACCCCCATTTCCCCCCTAGCAACTTTTCGGCTGACTTTGGCCCTCGGCCCTTTAATGGGCATCACTTACAGCTCGGATCATTCAATTTTTTGATAGCGAAAATTATCACTTGTCAAAATGAGGGTATCTCAGGTATCTAGGACCAGTATGCCTCTAGTTCTCAGTACCGCACCTTTTCAGTTGTACAAATATTTTGCAAAAACGGCAGCAGCACCCGCAAATATATTCGGATTGACTCCAAACTATTTTTAATGGAATGCCCAGGCTATTGACTATGAGGAGTAGTGGGTCATTTCGCCATCCTCCAATCCAGGATGGAGAAATCGCCAAAAATTCAAAAATTTTACAGGAAAAATCGATATTCATTTGAAATCCCAATTTTACGGCCTAAAGACAACATAAAAGTGCTAACACGAGGTAGTACTCCTCATAGCCAAGATATTGCTCTATCAAATGGGCATAATTTCGAGTCCATCGGGTGACCCAGATGGGTGGTGCAACCGTTTCCGAAATAAATAAATTCTGCCGCTTTTCGTCGTTGCTAAGTTCTACAGAAATTTTGATTTTGTGGCCCCTTAAACTTAATTGTTATAAAAGACACGTACGTGCTGACGCCCAGATCCAGTGAAAAACTTTGAATGAATAGTTTCCTTCATCCCCGTCATCACTGCTTAAATTTGGTATTGCTGTTAACGGCTCAATTAATTTATCGCTCTGGTCTTTTGCGCTTGTTTTTTGGACATTCAGTCGCTTCTGATCATCAAAATCAGAAGACTATTGCTTCTGATTTTGTATCGCAGTGAGAGTTAAAAGTGGAAAACGACGTAACAATGAAAACGATTAGTCAATTCCCATCTTGTGTCCTACCACTATCAAGCTGCTTTGCCATCTTATCATTATCCCTTGTCCAGTTTACGAATGGAATTGCAGTGTCTGCGAGGGGCAGTGGCTCAGGAGGGAGATACGGAGGCTCAGTCAGCCGAGGTAGTCATTCTACAACTCAAGCGGATGATGGAATAAATGAATATCTATTTATCGTTGAAATGCAAATTTTGAAATCTTTCACATTTGAACAAAAGTATTTGAATGGCGGTAGTCATATACGTCATAAACTACTCATTTATTGCAATATGTGTCTCCTCTAAAGATTGTTTCGCTTTCTACGTCCTGTGTGAAATACGTCTGGAAACCCTGCTACGGAAACTAATGATGCTCAAAACGGTAATTGTGGCCGGTAGTAAAATTACTTTTGAAAAGCAAGCGATGACAGAATGAATCCACCTCAAGTCCCAGGTGAGGAATACCAAGGTGCCGCTAAAGACTGGGAGAAGAAGGAGGTAGATGAAAATAAACGCTGTGGTGACGTTGAGCGGTATTTTCTGTTGCCTGACCGTGGGAAATTTTGTGGACATCGACGCAACACCAGACGCCATCGTTAAGCGAGTGAAGCAACCGTTTTCCCATACCTTCCTCAACCTTCGCATCAGGAGACCAATCAGATCTCCTCTCACAGATGTGCGGTATTCCTCTTCACCGATTGTGTACTTCAATGAAGTACTCACATACGGGATCCGGTTTCGGTGGGACCGTTCCCCCGACACCAAATCTTTGTAGTTGGCGGCATCCTCTTTGTTGAGGAGAAGGGCTGACCCATTGCACTCTGACATAATTTCCACTGCTTCAGCAGGGGACGCCAGAAATGTGCTGTACAGAATCTTAAACAGATCACTGGAGAGGGACTCCTTGAACTCAGTTTCCATCAACTTCTCACTCGGTTCTTCTGTCATGATAGGTCGTGCAGCTTCTACAATTTTCTGCCATTTTCTGCAATTCACACTAGAGAATTCGGGCAAGTTGAGCCGAAGCACCTTGGCTTCTCCCGCCGACAACTTCCTCCCCTTGCTATACCGGCATAGCTTGAGATATGTTACGTAGTCTGTTTTATTGAACCGGTTCTTGTATAATGCCCAAAGGGATTGGTCCATTGCATATCTCGCTCTGTCATTCATATACAACTTGTCAGAGGCGGACCGGAGTCTGACCTCTGCAGCAGAGTTCGCATGTACCTGTAGATAATGTACATTTTAGGCGAAACCTGTTCCAACTTTTTAAACCTAGATAGCAAATCAGGCAACCTATAATTGACGGGATAATGCTAGCCACATACCAGAAAGTTTAATCTGGAATATCCCAGGAGGGTTAGGTTGCTTGCAAGTGTCGGCGGGTAGGGGACGAGCGTTTTCTCAGTCCAAATGCTCTTATACCCCTCACTCAGGATGATGGATAGAAATATCCATAGCGTGACCAGAGGTTGCAAGGTTGATGGGGTCCCGCGAATGGACACACCTCCCTGGACCCACAAAGACGAGACTAGTTCCAGGACGAAGCGGGTCCTATCCATGTTTTCGTCCGCCACCTTAAGTGCAAGGAGTACTATTGCCGCTGCTGTCAGGCTCATGGCAATCCACACTGGCAACCCCATAGGAGTCAACACTTGCAGGTCCCCCCCGCCGGGGGGCAGGCTGAGTGAGGAACATGTTAGAGCTGCAAGGGAGCGACGCTCGAACCACATGTGTTGAGGTTGGAAAAATGGCACCGCGGCGAACTCCGCCATGTTAACCGGAGTATCGATTTTGAACCTGCGACGGCACCACACGCACGACTCCACGCTAAACATGGAGAAGTTTTTCCCTTGCACAAGTGCTGAGGACAGAGTGGCCACCAACTCCGCCCTTCCCCTATCGTCGCAGGATGGGTCTTCAAGTGCGAAGGGGCTTATGCCTTGGCTCAACTCCAACAGGCCGATGAGGCCCCCTGTCGTCGTCACTTGTGCAAGGGAAACAAAGGTATTCCTTGTTTCGTAATCCTCTTCCGCAAAGCTGACCTCAACGACATCTTCCTGCAGGTGGCCTAGTTTGCCTTTTATGACTTGAAAAGCTGACATTGCCCCATAGAACTCAGCCATGTGAGGGAGTTCCTCCGTCATCTCTGTCTCCCCCGACAGTACAAGGCAGATGGTGGGAATCCGGAGGTAGGTTGAGTAATAGGACTTCAAGCTGTTCAGTTTATCCTTGAACACACCATCCGTAAGGATGGACACCCTTCGTGACAAAAATATTGATCTGAAATAGGATTCCATAGCTTTCGAATCATCCTCATTAGTCATAATCGCTAGGACCACGCGAAGCCTGTTCGTCCTTCGGGTCAGGGCTGAGGAGGGTTGTGCGGAGGCCGGAATCTCCACCTTCCGAAATCTTAGCCCCAAACGCTTCTCTAATCGACTTTCAAAGGAAAAGACTGTCTTGCCCCCGAAGAGTTGGAGTGAAGTCCTTTCGGTTGTGAAGTCCTCAGGTGAATGTTGTCCTTGAATCAGAAGGATCTGAGCGTCGAGGAGCCCTTCCAGGAATGCAGAGAGGGACCAGTGAGGGACTCCTCCGCAAGGGGTGAGGACGAGGTATAAAATGAGATAGCAGTTGCACATCATTTGTTGGCACAAAGAATTTGGCTGCGAAATATATCCTTTGGATTAACTGATTTTGGGCCCATTTGCTTGATTACATGTAACAAAAATGTATACCTTCGTGACACGACAACAGTCAAGACGAGCAGAGGGACGAAACCTTTATTCTAAAGAACCCTGTGCCCTCTACATCAGAAGGACTTTGTTGATTATTTTCCAAACAACGTTCGATTTTTTAACACGAAGTAGAATTTGTTCAATGTCATGACTTGGGCAAGAGTCATGCAAAGTATACAAAATGTACACCAAATTAATTAATGTAAGTCTTGATTGTTGGTGAATTCATCCAACTTTTTTACGAGTTTTTCACATTGCACCTGTCAGCCATGTATGGGCTTTTGTCAGTGCAGACTGTAATATGAATCGGTGCGAATGAATGAGCGAACAGAGGTAGTAGATTTAGAATCAGGAAACAGACTCGCGGAGGGTTTGGGTGTGTCGCAGAGGGTCTTCATGATGATGGTTGGGATACCCACACCCACTGACCTAAATTGATAAATATCCCAGAAGTAGAGTTAGATCCATTAAATTAATTTAAAACTGCTGAACTAGACTTTTGGTCAATCTCTCACTAATGCTTCACTTGGTCATTTTGTGGGTTTTGTTGGGCACGGGACGAGACAAGACCGGGTAGTCTTATCTTGCCGAGTCAAAAAGCAATCAAGACGAGACAAGACAGGCCGATCATTGGCTCGTCTTGTAATGAACATTCGTCAATACCTCACTGTGTTAAAATGAGGAATTTGCGATGTATGACTTTGTTCCTTCCATGTAATGCTATTGGCCATAAAGAATTTTCTCAACTTTTGTTTCCTCCAGTCCCATAAAGGGCCCATTGGACTGAAGTGAGTGTGGCATTGTTACCCTTTCCCCACGTCCTTACCCTTACCCACATCCGCCCTTAGGTACCTTACACGGTGAAACCCTGCTGTCCCTTCATACCTTGTCAAACGATTAAATCAAATTAAATTAAACAATTAAATTGTTTTCCTGAATTGATGCATGGGGACGAACCAGAAGTAGCTGCTTGCAAAATGCTAGTCCAAACACAAGAACGATTTTAAAGATAAGTCGCCTACTTGCCTTTCAATCCATGTACTCTGAGTTCGTTGAGGTAATTAACGCAATGAGAAACACGAGGTGGTGCCGACTATCGTATTTCTCATTTTCCAAATTAACATTCCGAAACTTCAATTTTCGCAGCACGAGAGCTTTCATCAATTTTCGAAGCACAGTTAAGTTCCTTAATAAGCGTGGAAGACATGGATAGTTGGGGTGCCACAGATTGTCTCCAAGGATAAGTTTGCTAAATGGAGAAATACAACATCGTACAATAATGTTCGGAAGCCTATTAGCAACATCAAAATTACCATCTTGTCAAATATGATGTCCATAATTCCTCTATTACGAGTATAGATTTTACGGCATTCATTCCATTCCATTCATTCCCGTCCCGAGGCGGCTGTCCATGCAATACTGTAAAGGAATATTTTTTATATTGCTCACGTTCTGTCGTACGACATGGGTCCAGTTCTAGAACTTTTACCCATCACGCAGTTCCAAATTAGCATGAACAGTTGGAGTGGGTCCAACTGGGTACATTGGAATGCACAGAACAATAAATTTGTCCCCACTCCGAAAAGTACCACCAAAATGATTGTCCTTAACACTTGGGTTTTCATCGGGGTTCTACTCTCCATTCGCCGAATGTATGGGATCCTTTCGGAGGAGTCTGAGAAGGGAGGAGGCATCTTGAAAAACCTACCATCTGTCGCACTTTTCCACGTCATCACGATGTGGCTTCTCCTAGAGCTGAGGGTTGCCTGGAAAGCAGAGGGCGCAGCTTCTGTGTTGAATACCTTGATTTCTTTCGAAATTAAGCAGGGTAACGACGTATAATTGTTTGAAGTCGAAGTTGTTTAATACCAGGAATATTTCAGGTGGCAGTCTTAGCAAGCCGATTACCGGCATTGGCTACGTACTGCGAGTCCTCAAGGATCCTTTGCACGAGCAATTCCGTTTTCTCAAGCTCGCCAAAGAGGACATTGGGAGAAAGCAACCGTACCGTCTTGCCGAAACAATCGTCACCATGTCAATATTTACAACACCGATTGGTGTAATGCTGTACTTGCTCTCAACCAAGTGCGCCTTACCAGTGTTTCTGACATCTGCAATCGAGGATTGTCCGATAAGAGGTGGAATGGTGCTACCCTTGCCAAAATTATTGTTGATCCTGACAGACGTTATCATGGCTTTCAGAGGAATCACCCTTCCAATCTACTGTGTAGGGTCCATTTGGTATAATTGCAATGTTGGGGTTTTGGATGCTTTGATTGGCTTAGCTAAAGTGGGCCACCGTTTTCGATCGACCACTGCAAAACGTGCGGCTGTGCGGAAGTACCGGCAGCTCCAAATTTGTGCTACCCTGCTAAACAATTACGGCTCCTCGGAAGTAACACCTTTCGTCATGTACAACATTTTGACAGAGTCCATTATTTGCATGTACGCCATCATTGCACTACATTCCACCCTTTCTCCTGCCCTGATTGGTTTTTTGGTCTTCATTCTTGTGGACTGTATCGTGTTGGCTCAGTTTATAGTCTACTCGGCAGCGGCGCATATGCACACGGCGTCCAATGACGCTATTGCCGCCTTGCGTCAGGGCTCAGCGGTGAGCGCAAAGCCATGGATACTTCGTTAAGTCAAGGCGCTCAAGTGTATTGAAGCTGCGATTGGAACTTCTGGGAATTTCTTTGAGGCAGGAACTCCCCTTGCAATTCAACAAATGACAATGGACAATCTCGTCACATTGCTTGTAGGTACGCAGTAGGAAAGATGCACTCACCCACGTCACCTCAAAATATGTTGCTGTCGGTTTTATGGTCATAAATGCATACGTGATGCTGAAAAAAAATCATACTCTACCCTTCTGATGTTAAGGTTCATTAATTTATTGCATTTTAAATTTTCTTGAATTGAAAGCCCGCATTTATTGAATCGTACAAGATTTATGTATCAGCAGTAGTCTGGATGGGCCTTAAGAAATGCGTCGTCTCATCAATTTGCTTTTGGGACGTGCTTCCGGGTTTGACAATTCTATTGGTCTGTGCAACAGCTCCTGTTTCTTTCTTGTCTTTGCACAGCTTTTTCAAGTAGTCGCTCTGCGCCATGGGCCCACCTGTTTAGTTTGAAGCAACTATGATTGTTTGTCATTTTGTCAATCCTCTCGGTTTAGCTCAGACAAATTTGTAAGTTAGATGTCTTGATGATACAATGGTCGACAGGGTACAGTTAGCTGCATGAGTTTGGCAATGAATGTCACAATGCGTAATAAAAAAGGCGAAAACCCCCAAGGTTTCTCAAATGTGATTGTAATATTCCTTTGCTCATTTCGAAACGGAGCTAAATTATGACTACATCACT